>ML108955.1:0-103938 GCA_003697995.1 Taxidea taxus jeffersonii | reverse complement strand
AGGACCCTGGGATCACGACCTGAGCCGAAGGCAGAGGCCTTAACCCACTGAGCCACCCAGGCGCCCCCTGCTCCATGTTTAATGGCTTCTTTTTTCATATATTCAAAAAATTGGTTAGGCCTTCAGGCATGCCAGGCACTATTCAATGTCCTGGAGATACAGCAGTGAATCCAAATAAAGTACCCACACCCTCCTGAAAGGAGACAGACAAAAATGAATGAATGAATGAATGAATGCAGTGATAAGTAGAAGAGCCAAAAAGTTGGGTGAGAGGGATGGATAATGGCATGGAGGGAGGGGCTGCTCTTTCACGAGGTCAGGGAAGGCCTCTCTGATGGTGACATTTGAGCAGAGACCTAAATAGCATGAGTAGCTACATAGCTGTCAGAGAGAGTTTTTCTGGCATAGGGATCAGCAGGTGCAAAGGCCCAGATGTGAGAACGTTTGGTGTTTTCAAGGAATAAGAAGGAGCCTGTGAAGGAAGGGGCAATAGGAGCTGAGGACAGTGGGCTGGGGCGGGGCCTTTAGGAGACCATGGGGGGCCTTCCAAGCTGTGGAGTGAGGCCTCTGGCCTTTCCTCTGAGTGAGGGAAGGGTAGTCAGGGAATAGTAGTAATAATAGTAACATGATCTGAATTGTGTTTCAGTAGGATCATTTCATTCTGCAGCTTTCTGTCTTCCTCCTGAGGGCCTTCAGTTTCCACCTTTGTCAGCCTCTGACAAAGTATACTTTATATTAGACGTAAACAAAGTATATGTCACTGTATACTAGAACCTGTAAGCCTTCTTTCAGACACATGCATGGTGTGTTCCTAAAGTGCTCATTCTTGTGTGTAAATGTTCAGGCAGGTCATTAGCCACATCCTGTGGTGTCACAGAATAAAATTTGGTCATCACCGGTCCAAGAAATCAGGCACATTCCATGTATCTGAAAAACTCTGTAACTGAGTTTCTCATTTCTTTATCTTTTACCCATTTGAAGCAATTTTTTCTTTCTGAAAATAATGACCAAATAGGTTTTTCAGATTGCAAAAAGTCATGTCCTATTAAGGCTTATTTTCAACCTGTAATTCTAAAGCATACTTCACCCTCTGATATTCTAGAAATCAGCTTTTTTTCGTGGGGGTGGGGGAGACATTATCCTAATTATAATCTTCCTTGAGTTGCTTTATGGTTAGATCTGTCACAGGCCAAAGTTAGAGCCCATTAGTAGGCTTAAAACATTTATTTCTGATGGAACAAATTGTTACAGGTTGCTTAGGGTAATTGATTTCGTTTGTTTTCTTTTCTGTTACAGGAGGAGACATCACAGCTTTCCCAGATTGGGAGGAAAAATATGGAATGTGTTTTACCGCTGACTGAACACAACCAAATGAACTGTACTGACAGTAGTTTGAAAACCAGCAGTTAGCAGTTTGTTCAGGCTCGAACATTGTCTAGCACTTTCCAGAGCAAACTCACTGTTTACAAGAACTTTCGGCCTTACGACGTTTATAACCTCAAGCTTTGTTTATTTAAAATATTTCTGCAAAAGAAAAGTACCCGGAGCCCACTTTCCAAAATGGCCATGGATGAGTATTTGTGGATGGTCATTTTGGGTTTTATCATAGCTTTTATCTTGGCGTTTTCTGTTGGTGCAAATGATGTTGCCAATTCATTTGGTACTGCTGTGGGCTCTGGCGTGGTGACCTTGAGACAAGCATGCATTTTGGCTTCAATATTTGAAACCACTGGCTCAGTGTTACTGGGAGCCAAAGTGGGAGAGACCATTCGAAAAGGTATCATTGATGTGAACCTATACAACGAGACAGTAGAAACACTAATGGCTGGGGAAGTTAGTGCAATGGTTGGTAAGTAGCCTTATTCTTTACATCAATGGGAAAATGCATCCGATGGCCTACTTCTGTACAAATATTTCTGTCATGTCCATAAGTGTGATTTTTGTTTTAACTTCAAAAACTGGTTTGATGTTTCATATATACTACATCTTGTTTTTGCTTTCTGCATTTTAACTTGATTTTTTTTTTAATGTTCAAATATCAAGGAAACATTTTCTCAAATTTTTAGCAAACGTTGTTAAAATAGATTTGGCTAAAAGTACTTTTTATAAAGTAACAGACAAAGATGTTTGTAGACTAGCTGTCATTTTAAAGTAGTTTGAGAATCCTTAAAGAAATAACAAGTCTCAGTGAATGTGTTTGTAAGGTTGACTTGTGAGATATCCTTGACAGTTGATACCTATTTTTCCATAGATTATTCATCAGTTAGGCTGCAATGTTTTGAAAACGTGGATGCCAAAAAACCAGTATTTATTAAGTTTTGCGTCCTCAGAGGTTTTGAGCGTGATTGAATCAATGTCAAGAGCTTGTGTTTCAGGAAATTCTAGTCTTCTACTTATTTTTAAATCCCTTTGTTGGCTTTTGGTTTGATTTTCTGATTCTACCTCTAGGAGCTCCATTTGGGATGATGTTTGTTTTGTTTTCTGGCCAAACGACCATTTGTGTGTCACCTGTTTATAGTATGACCTTATATTGGTGGTTTTGAGTTGTCTAGATGAGGGGGAAGTGTTGAGGGCAGTGAAACATGGTAAGCTGACTGACCAGCCAGTAGGTGTGATTTCTCCACTGGCCAGGCAGACCATCAGCTGCAAGCACCATGGGGGCACTGCCCTTTCTGCCCTCGCTGCCACTGAAAAGAAGATTCAGGCAGGAATGCTTAAGTGCAGCCCCCAGGACTCTTGCTCTGCTTGTTTCTGGGTAGAGATGATGTCACAGCAGACAGCTGATCTGTATGGGTAATTTGGTTAGGGAGAAGATGGTTAGAGAGGAATCCTACCACCTTCTGTTTTCAACAGGACATATCCTTTTGTAGGAAGGGTTCTGCAGTAGGAGGTAAGGTGGCTGATGTACCAAGAACACCGCTATAGTCCACAGGCCCCTAGTTCTTAACTCTCACTAGTGTTTCTGAAGCACCCAGAATGTGGACATTATTTACCAAATATAAGATGGCCCACCATCTTTTTGCAACAGCAGGTTAGTTTTAGAAATTGTTGAGGTGTTTGATCCATATCCAATTCTGATGTACTAAGGTATTAAATACCAAGCACATGACGCTGGTAATACATGCTAAGGAGTTGTGTTTCTCAACATTTTGTGTTTTAACGATTTAAGTTTCATGATTGCTTTCATGCCAACAGCTGTGGTAATGACTGGATTTTATTTACCTTCACTGGATATCTGTTTCTCATCATAGCCAGATAAAAGTGAAATTTCCCTTAGAAAAATGACAATTCGTTGTAAAAGTCATGCTTGGTTGTCGTGATAGGAATCTAAGACATAGTCATAGTAAGCTAAAATTAAGATTTCTCCAGTCAGGCTGATATGGGCAAGAAATGTTGAAAGTAGGGGAGAAATAAAGAAAAGCATTTATAAAATTAAGTCTTAACAGTAGCTTCTCCTTTCATTGGATAAAACTTCTGAGGAATCGTTTTATGTTTTTGAGATTTTATTTATCTGAGAGAGTGAGCCAGAGAGAACATATAAGCAGGCAGTGGGAGAGGGAGAAGCAGACTCCCCACTGAGCAGGGAGGCTGATGCAGGATTCGATCCCAGGATCCTGGGATCATGACCTGAGCAGTTGGCAGACACTTAACCAATTGAGCCACCCAGGCACCCCGGCATGGTTGTGTTTATAAAGAGATTTGTTGGCGAGGCCACACAGAGGCCCCGGCTTAGACTGGAAGCCTTGTGAACTCAGAGCTTCATGTCACTGCTCAGTTTTCATGTGGGCAGTGTGACTTGTCCAGTTTTTCAATTCTTCCACCACTGGCCTTCAACTCTTCACTGAAAGAATGAAGAATACTTACCTCAACTAGAATTTAGGTTAACCAAAGCAATTTGAGGTTTTACTTGAATAACTTGATTTTGTTTGCTTTGGTTTCTTTCTTTTAATCTTCCTTTTTTTCTTACTTTCTCTTTTGGTGTATGGGTAGATGAATCTTAAAGCCTATTTTGTTGGGAATTTATGTGAATTACCTAAATTTTTAGAATTGGGTTCCTTGCAAATGAGAGCTTTGTTAATTTAAGGCAGTGGTATAATTATTATTGACCAAAACCAAAGCAGATTCTTTTCTGATGCCTGAATTGTCCCTTTCTCCCTCTTCTAAATTCGATATCCATTTCTTCTGTCTTTATCTCCCCCTGTCATATTCTATTTTTTTTTTTTTTTATAGAAATATCTCCCCAAGCCCTTGGGTCTCTATGCTTTCTGATAGAGTGGTGGTAGCATTGGGTTGGTTGGGTGGAAGAAATTATTTTTGCCAGCTAAACTTCCAGAATTAGGCCCCTTTGTACACTAAGCTCAGCCCTAAAGCAATAGTTGGTCCGCTTAGTATGAAACCACCAATGGTTCCAAAAATCTACTGAGAATTTAGAACTCACCATCTTCTCATGAAAATACCTATAATAGCATGAACAAGCAGTCTTCTTGAACCAAAGTGAGACGTGTCCCATCCCCTTCCCTACGCCGAGCATACTCACGCTGCCTCTCTGCTTCCAGCGTGACCCTGCACCTTTGCCCGGCTACCTCCCCACATTCCCCCAACTTTCCGTAGGTGTCTTACACCTTTATTCCGCACTTAATCCCTTCCTCTTTATAAGATATCATTATCTTAAGTTAAAATATCTCTGTCTTTTTTCCCACTGTTTTTCTTAACACTAATGTAATCCCATTGGCCTTCAGAAATTCCCAAGGCTTAGGAGGCCTTGCGCTCTCACTTTGCCAGGCGCCCTGCAAATCCCTGCCTCTGCCTTGCCCTCCTTTCTGCTGCCCCTCCCCTCCCACCCCTGGCCCCTTCCTGGCCTGTCAGCCTTGTCTTCCCCGACCTTTCCTTACAAACCCTGCTGCTCCAGGGCCTATGTTATAAAGCCAGTCCGAGAAGGGATAGCAGCTTGCAGGAAAGAAAATCTCGTGTTCTGAATTCATCTGGGTGAGTTTATACTCCTCTCTAAACATCACCAGATTATTTTCAGTTTGTAAGAATGGAAATTATAAAGTTTCTTTCTCAAGTTATAGCTCTGTGCCATGTAACGTGCTCTAAACTCTGGCTCTATTTTTAGCACAAACTAGTCAGTCACTCAGAAGCTCGGGGCTTAGATGTGAAGGCTTAAGGAATTGTCCACAGGGAGGCCTGGCTGCCCCACGGAGCCTGTCACCAGTTTGGCAGCACGGGGCCGGCCCCTCCTCTCAGCACATGCTTCAGGGGTAGCCACGGACAGGGTCAGAGCCCAGTTTGGCTCACAGGTGGGCATGCCCAGCCTCATGGAGCAGTTGTCAGCATTGTTGCCCAAACTAGGGCCTGTACAGACAGTAATGATCCTTTGTAAGTCAGATATTTTTGAAGAAAATGCCAGGGATCTGCTTAAAAGTGCTGCTGCCAAGCAACCAGATTTCTAGAATTAACATTTGGGATTAATAATGTGCCCTGCTTATCAGCCAAGCCCTTTGTTCCCTTATAGTTCTATATGAGCTTTTCAACAACTGTTTCTGAAAGTGATCTCGCCCAGCTAATGCTTTTAATATGCACTGCAAAATTTGATCTGCTTATGAAAATATCTGGAGTGAACTGTAGCCTAGAAAAACATTAAGCCTGGAAAAGGAGGTGAAATTGAGGTAAAAGGACACAAAGCCAAAGCTAAGGATCCTCTTAACTGGTAAGAATTAGAAGACTTGAGAAAGAATACAAAGAAAATGCCTGGCATTCTGGTCAGGGGCTGAGAGCAGATGCCCACCTGTGGGTTAAATGTCTTAGTGACTTCTCATATGAGAGAGACAAATACAAAAAAGCAACGTGGAATTACACACTCTTTTTTTCATTGAGGTGTCGTTGACATGTAACACTAGATTAGTTTCAGGTGTACAGTGTAATGATTCACTGTTTGCATATTACAGTCTCTCTTTCAGACTAATCAATGTGACCTCGCCAGTGTCTAGCCCTCCTTGTTATGTGACCATAGGCTTAACTGCAGTGACATCTTTTCCATTATGCAGGCTTTCCTACTTCTCTGTGTTCACTAGAGTCTGTAATCTCTTGCTCGGTCTTGGCCACACTTCACATTAGAACAAGTTCATCGTCCACACCTGTACCTAACTGTGAAAAAGACAGTTAATAACTGGCATCAAGAGACTTTTCTGGAAATATTTTCAATAAATCATCATTATCCCTTCAGTGTTGAAGAGTGTCCCTTTGACTAAAGTTAAGTGAGTGATTTTTGTCAGGACTTTAGCACTCTGTAAAGGAAGAATCCATTAAAAAAATCAACCCTGGCAGGGCACCTGGGTGGCTCAGAGGGTTAAAGCCTCTGCCTTCAGCTCAGGTCATGATCTTAGGGTCCTGGGATCGAGCCCCGAATTGGGCTCTCTGCTCAGCAGGGAGCCTGTTTCCCTGTCTTTCTCTGCCTGCCTCTCTGCCTACTTGTGATCTCTCTGTCAAATAAATAAATAAAATCTTAAAAAATCAACCCTAGGGAGATACTGTTATGGAGAACTATAATTTGGATTTCTTCCTTTTGTGGCTGTTTGAGGTACTATATTCTATATCTGACTTTTTTTTTTTTTTTTAATCTTTCAACCTACAGGGTCAGCAGTTTGGCAGTTGATTGCGTCCTTCCTGAGACTCCCCATCTCAGGCACTCATTGCATTGTCGGTTCTACCATAGGATTCTCACTTGTTGCGATTGGCACACAAGGTGTACAGTGGATGGAGCTCGTCAAGATTGGTAATTGCCATTTTCTTTTACCTGTCAGAAGCACAGTTTACATTCTCTAGAGTAAGTCTTATTGAAAGTAACCATTATCATCTGTTTTTCCCTTCAAATGTCAAGGTTTAGAAGACAAGACCTATGTGTGTAATACATTTCCCCTTAAGATTTCTGCTAACGGAGATTATGAACTTTTATGTATTAAATAGTTTTTTAATTCCACTCTTTTCAGATGTCATCTGGCTCTGAAAATCAGTATCTATCTGTTGTTCCCAGACAAAAAGGAAATTTATGTGACTGAAATGAGCCTGTAGTCAGAAAAATGAGGCCCTGGTGAAGAAAATACCTTCTGTGTCTAGGAGACAGGGTTTGTGGTCATGGGGAAGCCTTGGACCAAGTCCAGGCTTACTTCGCTCACTGCATTCAGCAGGTCTCCCTGTCTGCCCCCACGGAAGAGACACTAGTGCTCTTTCTGGGTTGTAGGCTGCCCAGTAGGGATGGGTCTGACAGGTCTGATGGTCTGCCTCCTGGCTCTGCCTTTTAGCAAGAGGGAGGAAATCCATTCAGCCCTAAGTACAAATCCACCTGTTCTGAACAACATTCTCCTGCCCCATCTCCACCCACTGGGTTACTCACCCATCTTAGAGCCACAGTGGCCTCAAGAGCTCTGGGTCAAACAGATCCCTGACCTCCCAAGCTAGAGACACAGATGGCTGAGAAAATCACCTTAGATCCCAGAAGGCTTCTTGAACAATGTCTCTCAACTCTGGTTATACTTGAGAATTAGCTGGAGAAGCAGTTAAAAAATATCAATGCCCAGAACCCTATTCCAAACCTTTTAAATCTAAATTTTGGGGGTGGAACCTGAGCATAACTGGTGTTTGAAAACTCCCCAGATGTTTCCAGAGTGCAGTCAAGGTGGGAACTGCTGGGCCACAGTGTCAGGATGGCCGAAACAGGCTGACCTAGGAAAATGAAATGGAAGGTGGCTCACCTTTTAAATAACTTTACTGTTGAGCAAGGACCAGGTCTCCATATGTGGATGGGTAAGAAGAACAGACAGAAGGGGCTCAGAGGGACTCAAAGGAGACTGTTTTCCGAGGCCAGGCTCAGGGAATCCCTTACTTGACTGTGTGCTGGGAGTGTGCTCACGGACGCGGGACTCTGCGTGTAAGGATAGCTGTGCACGTGTGAAGGTCAGCCCTGCCAGGGAAGTAGGGTCGGTTAGGTTCTGAGTTAAGGTGCATAATTCCAGCAATATTTATTAATGTAGGTACTATGTGTTGGTCATTATTCTATTGTATAAATATGACTTGTGTAGAATTTTAACATTCATTAGTTTTTTTTTTAATTATTCAGTTGCTTCTTGGTTTATATCTCCACTGTTGTCTGGTTTCATGTCTGGCGTGCTGTTTGTACTGATCAGAATTTTCATCCTAAAGAAGGTAAGTGAGGCTGTTATGTTTTTATTAAGTTTTAAAGCCAATTTGGTTCTATTTAATAGAAACTAATAGTTAAGGAGTCAGAAGAATGATTGTATTTTTACGTCGTTAAGGCATGGCACCCTGCAGTTAGAATTAGACTTTATTTTATTTATTTATTTATTTATTTATTTAGAATTAGACTTTATTTTAAAGTAGGCCAAAAGGGGCGTCTGGCTGGCTCAGTCCGTAGAGCATGTCACTCTTGATCTCAGGGTTGTGGGTTCGAGCCCCATGTTAGGTATAAAGATTACTTAAAAATAAAATCTTTTAAAAAAATAAAGTTGGCAGAATGAGTGAAGGTAGAGTACTAAGGGGCTCCCCCAGAAAGCAGCATTGTAAATAGTGTTTCGTGCCATGTGATTTAATTCATTAGTCAGTGCTCCCTGGCATTACACGCAGACCTCAGAAAAGGAAGAGTAATTCTTTCCTGAATGTTAAACAGAAGAGAGTGTGATAGTGTGAAGATTTGGAAGTAGACTATCACTGAACACACCTGAAAAATTTCTTTTCCCAAATATAAAGTGTTTTCTATATTTTAACAGAGAAAAAGCAAGCTTGAGACACTGACTTTTTCTTCTCTCTGAGGAACGGATGAAAAGAAGGAAATATACTTATTGGAGGTAGATTTTATCAAAAATGAAAGGAGATTGAAATTAGAACTTACTGAGATCCCTATTCTGGAGGAAAAAACTTGATTGTATTTTTTTTTGACCATCAAGCGGTTGTCCCAATATTTTATATGCCCTAAAGCAGGCCCCGGGTCCCTGTGTCGCAGCACACACTGAGCGCATGTGGGGCAGGCCTTCCCTCAAGTGGATCCTCACTTGAGGACGCCGCTATTTCCGGTTGGCACTGCCTGGCAGTCTACCAGAGGACTCCCTTCTCTTGGGCTCCGTACAAAGCTACATTCCTTCTCTTGGGCTCCCTCCATACTAATATTTATTTACATCTTGGAAGGTGCCACCCTCTCTTGCCTGCTAGACTTCACTTTTCTGACTTGCTCTGCCTCGAATCCATCCTTGCCTGGCAAACACCTGCTGCTACCCAGCCATCAAGTGCCGCTTCCTTGAAATCCTTTCTTCTCCCAGTTCTTGTTTCTTCCCTCCCTCTCATGCTTCTACAATGCTCCATTTTTTCTTACCATTGCACTGTTGTGCTGTGTGGTGTTGTATGTCTTGCATGCTGGCCTGCTTGCCATCTGACTGTAAGATCTGTGAAAGTAGAACCATGACTGTCTTGTTCACTTTGGTATTCCAGTGCCCAGTGCTGTGCTTGGGAAGACACTGGTATTTAAGAGGGAACAATGGATTCTTAGGTGGCAGATGATGGATAGACGGATGGAAGGAAGGAAAGAAAGGAGAGAGGGAAAGAAGGAGGGAGGGAGGGAGCCAGGAGGGAGAAGAGGAGACAGATCTGGAGACAGTTGGCATTTGAGTTTTAAGAATAAGTTATTTGAAAAAAAAAATAGAGCGATTCAGTTAAAAAGACCATAAACTCAACACTTGTATACCTTCATAAGTTTCCGGGTGGGTGTCTTTGTTCAGCAACTATCGTCCTGAGAGAACCTTTTAGAAACCAGGGGCAGTGGGCATTTGAACACCCGAGCATTTCATTCGTAGGGGGGCCTGGGTTCTTGTCACATGGTACACGACAGGTTAGAAGAGCACTGTACCTCATCCCTGCTCCTACCCTGACTTCTGGCTTCTTCCTGTTCGCTGGTCTGGCTGTGAGTCTTGTGCAGTTGAATCACTTGCGACACCCGCTCTTACTGGTCCTTATACCCCATTACCATTCAACTCAAGCCTCTTGACAAGTGCTGATGGCTACTTGAGACATTCCAGAATAGGTTCTTAATGGGTTGTACTGTTCTGCAGACACACTTGATCTCCATACATGTTTGCATTTGGTAGTAGGAATCTTAGTCTCTACTTATCCTTACTCCCATAGCCCACAGTACTTATTAGACCTCATTTTCTTTTTATCATGGGTAGGTGGCAGATTCATATAAACACCAGGGTCTTACATGGTTATTAGAAATTAGTCCTTGTTTGAACGATTTAAGTGACATCTAACGTGCCAGTGCTGTATTGAGGAGTTCCCAGTCTATGGTTTTTTATTTTTTTATTTTTTATTTATTCTTAAAAAAATTTTTTTTTATATAAACATATAATGTAACCTAACCACCCTCTCCCAACACCCTTCCCGCCCACCCCCCTCAGTTTGTTTTATGACATTAAGAGTCTCTTTTGGTTTGTCTCCCTCCCAATCCCATCTTGTTTTATTTATTCTTTTCCTACCACCTTAACCCCCACCCCTGTTGTATCTCCACTTCCTCATATCCAGGAGATCATATGATAGTTGTCTTTCTCCGACTGACTTATTTCGCTAAGCATAATACCCTCTAGTTCCATCTATGTCATCCCAAATGGCAAGATTTCATTTCTTTTGATGGCTGCATAGTATTCCATTGTATATATATACCACCTCTTCTTTATCCATTCATCTGTTGATGGACATCTAGGTTCTTTCCATAACTTGGCTATTGTGGACATTGCTGCTATAAACATTCGGGTACACGTGCCCCTTCGGATCACTACGTTTGTATCTTTAGGGTAAATACCCAGTAGTGCAATTGCTGGGTCATAAGGTAGCTCTGTTTTCAATTTTTTGAGGAACCTCCATGCTGTTTTCCAGAGTGGTTGCACCAGCTTGCATTCCCACCAACAGTGTAGGAGGATTCCCCTTTCTCCACATCCTCGCCAGCATCTGTCATTTCCTGACTTGTTCATTTTAGCCATTCTGACTGGTGTGAGGTGGTATCTCATTGTGGTTTTTATTTATATTTCCCTGATGCCGAGTGATGTGGAGCACTTTTTCATGTGTCTGTTGGCCATCTGGATGTCTTCTTTGCTGAAATGTCTGTTCATGTCCTCTGCCCATTTCTTGATTGGATTATTTGTTCTTTGGGTGTTGAGTTTGCTAAGCTCTTTATAGATTTTCGATACTAGCCCTTTACCTGATATGTCGTTTACAAATATCTTCTCCCATTCTGTCAGTTGTCTTTTGGTTTTGTTAACTGTTTCCTTTGCTATGCAAAAGCTTTTGATCTTGATGAAGTCACAATAGTTCATTTTTTCCCTTGCTTCCCTTGCCTTTGGCGTTGTTCCTAGGAAGAAGTTGCTGTGGCTGTGGTCAAAGAGGTTGCTGCTTGTGTTCTCCTCAAGGATTTTGATGGATTCCTTTCTCACATTGAGGTCCTTCATCCATTTTGAGTCTATTTTCGTGTGTGGTGTAAGGAAATGGTCCAATTTCATTTTTCTGCATGTGGCTGTCCAATTTTCCCAACACCATTTGTTGAAGAGGCTGTCTTTTTCCATTGGATATTCTTTCCTGCTTTGTCGAAGATTAGTTGACCATAGATTTGAGGGTCTATTTCTGGGCTCTCTATTCTGTTCCATTGATCTATGTGTCTATTTTTGTGCCAGTACCATACTGTCTTGATGATGAGAGCTTTGTAGTAGAGCTTGAAGTCTGGAATTGTGATGCCACCAACTTTGGCTTTCTTTTTCAGTATTCCTTTGGCTATTCGAGGTCTTTTCTGGTTCCATATAAATTTTAAGATTATTTGTCCCATTTCTTTGAAAAAATTGGATGGGATTTTGATAGGCATTGCATTAAATGTGTAGATAGCTTTAGGTAGCATAGACATTTTCACAATATTTATTCTTCCAATCCATGAGCATGGAACATTTTTCCATTTCTTTGTGTCTTCCTCAGTTCTTTCATGAGTACTTTATAGTTTTCTGAGTATAGATTCTTTGCCTCTTTGGTTAGGTTTATTCCTAGGTATCTTATGGTTTTGGGTGTAATTGTAAATGGGATTGACTCCTCAATTTCTCTTTCTTCTGTCTTGTTGTTGGTGTAAAGAAATGCAACTGATTTCTGTGCATTGATTTTATATCCTGACACTTTACTGAATTCCTGTACAAGCTCTAGCAGTTTTGGAGTGGAGCCTTTTGGGTTTTCCACATATAGTATCATATCATCTGCAAAGAGCGATAGTTTGACTTCTAGGGCCAGATGGCTTCCCAGGGGAATTCTACCAAACATTTAAAGAAGAATTAATTCCTATTCTCCTGAAACTGTTCCAAAAATAGAAATGGAAGGAAAACTTCCAAACTCATTTTATGAGGCCAGCATCACCTTGATCCCCAAACCAGACAAGGATGCCATCAAAAAAGAGAATTACGGACCAATATCCTTGATGAACACAGATGCGAAAATTCTCACCAAAATACTAGCCAGTAGGATCCAACAGTACATTAAAAGGATTATTCACCACGACCAAGTGGGATTTATTCCAGGGCAGCAGGGTTGGTTCAACATCCGCAAATCAATCAAGGTGATACAATACATTAACAAAAGAAAGAACAAGAACCATATGATACTCTCAGATGCTGAAAAAGCATTTGACAAAGTACAGCTTCCCTTCCTGATCAAAACTCTTCAAGGTGTAGGGATAGAGGGCACATACCTCAATATTATCAAAGCCATCTATGAAAAACCCACCACAAATATCATTCTCAATGGAGAAAAACTGAGAGCTTTTCCGCTAAGGTCAGGAACACGGCAGGGATGTCCGTTATCACCACTGCTGTTCAACATAGTACTAGAAGTCCTAGCCTCAACAATCAGACAACAAAAAGAAATTAATGGTTTATTATTTAAAATTTATTTTTATTTTTATTTTTTTATTTTTAAAGTACAAGCAGGGGGAGCAGCAGGCAGAGGGAGAAGCAGACTCCCCGCTGAGCAGGAAGCCGACACGGAACTTGATCCCAGGACCCTGGTATCATGACCTGAGCTGAAGGCAGATGCTTAACCAGCTGAGCCACCCAGGCACTCCAGTCCATATTTTTGCTTTGATATTCTCTGTAGATCTGCTTAAAACCCTCCATTTCAAATATTCTCTCAGATGTTATTTAGTGTAAAACATATGCAGTACTATTCTTGTTAAAGTATTAGTTAAAGTACTAGATTTAGGGAATACTAATAAATCTACCAGAAGCCTCAAGTTGTAAAATAGTGTTTTATTAGACAAAGAACCCCCAGTTAGTTTTTAATTTTCAGTAGTTGAAGGTTAAATACTATGCTTTATGAAAAGATCTTAAAAAATCACAGTCCATGGTAATATATTTGCCTTATACATTTTAATAGAGCTAAAATGTATTGTGTAATAGGGTGAAGTAAAATCTCACAGTAATGCGGTGGTGTTTAAGTCACTTGGCACTCTGAGAGCCTCTTCCGAAGGCCAAGCCTCAAGATCCTGGTTGCAAGCGGATTTTCAGGGCCAAACCTGAACTTAGCTGGAGGAGTGAGCGCCACGGGTTTTGAAGCAGATGCTGAGCTCTGGGCTTCGGTCCCCAGGGACTGGCTTAACCTCACAGCTCTGCTCTGTTTCTAAATCTGACATCAGCTCATATGATTCTAGTGCTTCAGTGTGTCTCCTGTCCACAATAGTGCTCTTTGAAACAGTATTTTTGTAGGAGACACGGCCCAGGCTGATTGCAACAGGTCACACGGCAGTGACATGGCCTGCCATTCTGGCCACACCACTATTTGGAAGCCTTTCTCGTAACAGTGTTTTCTATCATTTTGCCTGTGTTGGCTCTAGAGGCTTCCTGAATCCTGACCTTCCACTTTATCTCATTATCATACAGGAGGACCCTGTTCCCAATGGCCTGCGAGCACTCCCAGTGTTCTATGCAGCTACAATAGCAATAAATGTGTTTTCCATCATGTACACGGGAGCACCAGGTAAGAATTCCTCCGAAGCTTAAATCCAGCAGGCAAGGTGTGTATTGTTAGACTTCACAGTCTTACCGGGTGCACTGTTGTTGGCTGACAGTAAAAAACCACCTTCGTGCTCATTATGGAGGAGGAAAAAGATTAGTAAATGCATGTCCTTGTTTTAAATACTCAAGAAGTATGTAAAGGACAAAGGCAACAAACAGACTTTCAAGTGAAAAAAGAAATTTGAAATCCTCCTTCTGCCTTTTGTGCCACTGTGGAACCACAGCAGCCTTCATGTGCTGAGTCTCAGCACAGGGTCTAACACTGAGCACCTCCCCTGAGCCACGGAGGAGTTTGGGGGGTTGAGGGGGGGAGTGCAATTGAAGGTAGCGGCCACACGTTGGTGACACGCAGAGGCAGCTCTGATGTGGCCCAGGCACAAATGCCAAACTCCCTGGCATTTGTCTGACCAAAGCATCCAGTGAGTGGACGCTACCTCCCCACCCCCTGCTTTTTTAAGATGCTGAAATCAGTGGTGATTTTATTTTCAGAATTACTTCTTCCCATTCTGACCGCTTTTGTTCTTTTTATAAGTTTTTTAGGGGCTTTTGGGGGGGCAGGGTTAAAAGTTGTTTTCTTTTGCATTTTGGATGGCTAAAGAGAGACACACATGGTGTTCCTATTGGCAAACATTTCAGTATGGGTGAGCATTCCAATGAAATCCTTCTGTGCATGGTTTGGTAAAGAGGTTTCCTCCTGCTTCTCTTTGTGGTGGCCTCCTACAGCAAGATCCCAAATATACCTGTTCCTGTGTGGATATCTGGAGTCAGCAGATAATTTGTGTTATTTTTCTTCTTGTGAATGTTCTTTATGGAATAAGATTCAGTTATCAGCCATACCTGACAAAAATCTCCCTCTTCCTGTTCAAAAAGATAAGATTTCCCCTAAGTAGCATGTCATAACAGTTGAGAAGTACCCTCTTCCAAAATGGGGGAATGTCCTTATGAATTCCTCAAACTCAGGCCATGTTTCTCAGATTTTATTTTATCAGACATATATAATTATATGTGTGTACTTCAGTATTGCACATAAGAACTGTTTCTGAATGAATGTTAACATCATATAACTTTCTGATTTGGCCTCTCTGCAGCATTCAGAGTGTTAATCTTTAGGGTTTAAATACTCACGATCAGGACTTCCAGACTTTGGGTGGGAGCCCAGGGGTAGAGCATCACAGCTGCTTTAAGTTATATGGAAAGCACAAAGCCAAAGCTCATGGGGACGAGGAGATCCTAAGAGCGATGGAACCCTAGCCTCAGATGTAAGCAGCCTGGTGGCCCCAGGGGTTTTATAATTTATGGACTGGGAAGGGTGTGTGTCACAGACTGTCTTCTCCGTACATAAGAAAATTGGAGGTGGGGAGAACATAGCTTTACATCACAAAGTTAATCCCACCACCAAGTGTGACTCTCCCGAAGCATTCACATGGTGCTCAGCCGGCCCTGAAGCACCAGGATGGGAGAGAGCTGTCGCAGAGCTGCTGTGTCCCTCCCATCTCCTTGCTCTTTGGGATTCTTGTTCTTTTTTTTTTTTTTTTAAGATTTTATTTATTTATTTGACAGAGAGAGAGATTTATTTATTGACAGAGAGAGAGAGAGATCACAAATAGGCAGAGAGGCAGACAGAGGGGGAGGGGGATGCAGGCTCCCTGATGAGCAGAGAACCCAATACAGGCCTTGATCCCAGGACCCTGAGATCATGACCTGAGCTGAAGGCAGAGGCTTAACCCACTGAGCCACCCAGGCGCTCCAGGGACTCTTGTTCTTGATTTTATATCAGCTCTCAGAGCACAGGGTAGCGGAAGAAAAAGCCCAGCAGGTGTCAACAGCCACATTTCGGCTTAGTGATTTCGGGGACTGAGGGGAGGCTGGGGATGCCTTTGTAGTACCAAGTCCCAGAAATGGGAATTGGTATAAATGAGGGTCATTTATTTTTATTTCTGCATTTTGTTTTTGTTTTTTCTACGCTCTATTCTTCTTGTTTCTGGTGGTTCTTCTGAATGTCAGAAGTCAACTGTGTGATTTTAAGTAAAATTTGCCTTTTTCTGTACTTGGTCTAATTTTTTCCATCTCTTCTTTCCTGTTTCCTCATCATTTGCTGCAGTTTTACTACAGATTTGCTGAGAGAATCATCTGAGTGGAATAGTAAATATTGTAGAGAAAACCAAACTGTATGATGGATGAGATGCTAAGGATAATATCAGTACTTCATAAGGAGGCTGAAAAAAAGAAAGAATATAAATGCTGAGTTTTAGTGAGCTGAATCACACATGAATTAATCCTTTTGGTCCCCTGGCAGTGCAGACAGGGAAGCGAAGCATGGCAGAGCTGAGTCTCCAAGGGCATGTAACTAGTGAGGTAGAGAATCCTAGTCCCGAGCCCCAGGTTCTGTGTTACACTGACACGTGACACGAGTTCGACGTGACATGGGTTCGACACCTGCTACACAGTTCCTGGTCCCTCCTGTCACTGTTAATGACAGTCAGTGCTGAACTTGGAGCCTACTTCAAATAAATGAACAAAAATACACCAACCCTCATACATTCTTTCCCTTCTTTTCACTCTCTTTACAAATGGCTTCCAGTAGGGTCACCTGAGTGGCTCATTCAGTTAAGGTCCAGCACTTGATTTTGGCTCATGTCATGATCTCAGGGTTGTGAGACTGAGCCCCGCAGTGGCCTCTATGCTGGGCTTGGAACCTGCTTAGGATTCTTTTCCTCTGCCCCTCCTCCTGCTCTCTCTCTGTCTCCCTTTCTCTTTCAAAAAAAAAAAAAAGGCTTCTAATGCATTTAGAAACCTGCTTCTATGTTTTTGTATATATTTAATATACAGGTACTGTAAAGAGTAGCTACCTCTTTTATTATTATTTTTTAAAGATTTATTTATTTATTTATTTGACAGAGATCACAAGTAGGCAGAGAGGTAGGCAGAGAGAGGGGGAAGGGAAGCAGGCTCCATGCAGAGCAGAGAGCCTGATGTGGGGCTTGATCCGAGGACCCTGAGACCATGACCTGAGCCGAAGGCAGTCTTTAACCCACTGAGCCACCCAGGCGCCTGGCTACCTCTTTTAATTAGGGATATTAAAACATCTGCACAAGAACCTCCAGGATCATTCTTCGTTTGAAAGCACAGATAGTATTCGCCCTGCTGGGGTTAACATTAAGGACATTGGTTGGGCAGCTGTGCTGTCAGGTACATCACGTCTCACCTCTCTGAGCCTCTGTGCGTCACGATAAAGTGAGGACAGTAGGAGAACTTTCATGAAAGGGCCACCACATTATGTGAGACAATGCAGGCAGGGTGCGCACACAGTGCCCAGCCCATAGTGACTCGTAATACATTTTAGGGCTTATTTTGTGACCATCAATCATAAGTAGCCTCATCTTTTCCGCCTCAAGTTGCCAGCATATCCTGAGTCATCCTATCTTTTTATTTTTTCCACACATGTCAGTTTGGAAAGCTTCTTACTTGAAGTCTTCCAGGGGAGGAGTGGGAGGGCTTGCCTAGAGGAGAAGGAAAGAAAAGAAGGTCATTTTGTTTCCCCACTAAGTCAGAAAAGGACTTTGCTAATATTTTGGTTCCTGGGGCATGTTTGTAGAATACCAGTAGGTGTGTCCAGATCTTCTGTTTATTTAAGCAAAGGTTAACTTTTGCCCTTCAAACCAGACTTCCATTGTCTAGTGCTCCACTCAGCCTGATAGCAGTGGTGTCCTATTTGGTGATAAAGCTGAGCTGAGAAGGGTCCCTTTGACCGTGACTCAGTCAATCTCCTTTCGAAGCGAGCACATCCTTTCAAAATTTGCCTGCCTTCCTGCTGCTCTGGAATGGATTCCTCCTAGTTCCCTTCCCTCCTTAAAACATTTCCGTTCAACATGTAGGTGCCTCAGAGGTAAAAGGAAGGAACGAAATTCCCTCACAAAAATGAGTAGCGACATTAATCTTACCCTGTTTCAGCTGTAAGAACTTATGGTAAATAGCATTTTTACGCATGGACATGACTTCAGTGGGGCTCATTGGCTGTTGAGCTCTAGTACTGTGTTTTGATTTCTCTGCTCTTCCATTTTAAATTATTTTGAAATTGTTTATATCTTAGGCTGAGTTTGATTTGTTTTACTTTGCATTTGACATGACTTTTCCCCCAAAAAAAGTCATTCTTCTACTTCAAAGCCTGAGCACTTTAAAAAATTGTCTCTGTATTTTTGTCCTTAAAAAAATAATTTGCAAGAAGCAAAAATAACTTTAGGAAATACATTGCTCACTTGGGTTGGATAAAGGCCTGAGGTTTATTTGTAATGAAAAAGTCTTCAGTTGTGTGGGATGTGGTTTTGTTCAGTTTTGAAAGAATGAGTGCTGAAATTCATTGTGTGCTACTTTGGGCTGCCAGAGCTGATAGACTAAGCTCACCTCTAGCGGTTGTGTTTAACTTTCCGGTCAAAGTGTAGTAGTACCTCACCCAGCTGCATCAGCATCTGCACATGAGGTAAAGGGATGAGTGTGTGTGTGTGTGTGTGTGTGTGTGTGAGAGTGTGTGTGTGTGTGACTGTGGAAAGATGTCCACAATGTATTGTATATAGGAAATGAGATCGCAGAACAATATATACAGTATGATTCTATATCTGTTCATTTTTTTAACAAAGGAAGAAAAAGATTCTCACAAGCATTTTATACTGTATGTTTATATTTGGAAAATACCTGGGAAGAGAAACACAAAATCATGGACAGTATTTCTCTAGAAAGTAGGTTTAAGAAGGAAGAGTGATGAGGAATTTTTATAATCGTGTATCATACAGTTTTGTACTGATATTTTTATAATAAGCATATATTATTTATAAAATTAGAGAAGAAGAAGAAAGGCTGTGGAGAGATCCTGAGAAGTAGGGGTATAAGGGAAGTAATATATAGTTAATGCCCTATTGGTTTTATAGGAGTTGTATTTAGTCTATAGATTCTGACAATGACCGTCAGAGGTGAGAAACAAGAGGCGTAACAAATGAACCCAGAAGACAGTGTTTCTGAAAAGTCTCCTGCATATTTTGATCCTTGGGGGATTTAAGATCAAACTGTGAAGATGTTTGAGGTTAGAGCTGCATCCCTGGTCATCCGTCTTAGCTGAGAAACTGGAAAGAGCTTGAGCTGGACAGCCATCGCGTGCCTGGGTTGGAGGGCAGGGCCTCACAGCCCTGGTGTCGGTGTCCAGTGTGGGCTCCCGTGGCCACTCCTGGCCGAGGGAAGGGAGCAGTTCGCTCCGTGTCCACAGAGCGAAGAGGCGCCCCATATCTTATTGCCAAGTTAAGGTGTGATGTTGGAAAGCAGTTTGAGATCCTCACAGGAAGACAAGGCAAAATAGTTTTGTCAAAAGTTTTGCCTCAGATGTGCATTGATTCAAGTGCCTTTCTATACCAAATTTTTGTACTTAATTGTTTGTTATCCATGAAACTTGCATTTGTAAATTTAGTACCAATCACAGCAATGTGACATTAATGGTCCGTTTGCATGTCTTATATGACTGCTTTTAAGGTGAATCTTTGTGTTCATTTGCTGCCTTGGTACATTACTAAATTGCTAGAATAATTTGGTCAGATCCGAATTCTGTCCCCATTCTTTTCCTCTCTGCTCTTGTTATCAGTGACTTTCACATTTTCCTGAATTCCTTCGGTTTTTCTCTTCCTTGATTTTTTTTACCGTCTCTCCTCCACTTCTGCCCTCAGTGATGTGTTTATCCCCTATTCTCCCTTCCAGTTTCTCGTGACTTAGGGTGACGTCACTCAGAGCTTTCTGGCCACTACCCAGGCCAAACTGATGGCGAAAGAGATTGTGATGATAGAGCTACCAAGGGCAGGTGGTGGTGTGGCTTTTTGTCAAGGCGAAGGATTAAAAGTCTTGTAGCCAACCTCAGTTTCTCTTTTTTGGATGTTGTTCCTGATACCTCAGGGTTCCCATGGGGCACCAGCAGAAAGCATAAAGACGGGCTTGGAAGAAACATAGAAAGCAGCCCTTCTCTGCTTTTATTGTGGGTTGTACTCAGCACGGATGGAAAAAAATAGTGCCCAAGAGCAAAAATGCTCACTCATTTAAAATAGATTATACAGGGGGCACCTGGGTGGCTCAGTGGGTTAGCCTCTGCCTTCGACTCAGGTTGTGATCTCAGGGTCCTGGGATCAAGCCCTGCATCAGGCTCTCTGCTCAGCAGGGAGCCTGCTTCCCCACTCTCTCTCTGCCTCTCTGCCTACTTGTGATCTCTCTCTGTCAAATAAATAAATAAAATCTTAAAAATAAATAAATAAAAATAAAATAGATTATAGAGAGGTAGATAATATATAAAATCTATGAAGATATACATATCTCCAGATTTTCTTTTCCCACAGTATCCAGAACTTGCCTCTCTTATATTGGATTCACACAATGAAGCTCAATGTGGCATAGTTAACAATTTTATCAACTAAAGTAGAAGGCCCAAAGAAACCTCTTAAAAAACCAAATACTTGGGGTGCCTGGGTGGCTCGGGCAGTTATGTGTCTGCCTTCAGCTCAGGTCATGATCCCAGGTTCCTGAGACTGATTCCCACATCAGGCTCCCTGCTCAGCTCTGCTTCTCCCTCTACCCTTCCCACCCCCGCACTGCTCATGGTCATTCTCTCTCTCGCCCACTCTCTCTTAAAAAAAACAAAACAAAACAAAACCCTTGTAAGCTGTAAGAGTGATTGGTACTGTTCTTAGTTGATCAGTTCAATGTTGCCAATTAACAGTTACTACTCAGTTTGGCAAGAACCAGCTTTGGCATGATATTTTATCACATGTATTAAGACACTGATATGAAATTGTAAAGCAGAAGACAGGAAGCTGAGGCCCATGGGCACAGCCCAGTGAGGGGAGCCTGAGTGGTTTTACAAGTGGCAGAACCAGAGCTGGAGCTGGGCTGCCAGCTAACAGGGCCCAGCCCCCCTCTCCCCCTATACCCCTCCACCACCTGGGCCTGAGTCCACAGCTTCCTGACGTCAGAGTGAGTGCTCAGAGTGGATTATCAAGTTCTTGAGTGTCTGTACTCCCACCGGTGACCCCTGAGCTATAATTAAGCTAGGTGATTCTGGTTTTTTGTTTTTCCTATTTATATATGCTAATCATGGCCCTCACTTACAGTATTTACTACCCATTCAACCTTATACAGTTACCAAAATGTTTAATAATACCTTAATTGAATAACATTGACTGGTTTTGTATGTATGAAATGGTTAGCAGTGTAACAAAGCCTGCATCATGAAAGATTTATGTAATCCAAGAGCAAAGAGCCAGGCTTTAAATAGTTTATTCCTTTAAAAGTTTAAAAACATACTTAACAGTTTACAAAAGTGACATGCTTATTACATGTTGTCCAAGTACAGTACAAAAGTATATGTAGTAAGAAGTGAAAGCCCCCTCCAATTTCCTGTCTCTCTACAGGAAGAACCATTGTATCATTCCAGAACTTTTTCTGTACACTTGTGTGTATGGGAAGAATATAAATATGGGGTTTTCCTTTTTAAACCTGAATTGGATCATGATATACATCCAGGTAGCCTTTCTTCCTTACTAGATCATGGGCCTCTTCCTTAACCGGTATACCAAGATCGACCTCGTTTTTATGACTCTGTCCTATAATTATTTCATGTTTCCATAATGATGCACATATTCATTGTCTTGCACATTCTTACTGTTACACATAATGCCATGGGAGTATTGTACATGTCTGCTCGTTCCTGTGCAAGGATGCTTTGTTTAAGTAGAAACCTGGAAATGTGGGTGAAATGTTGCATGTTGCCAGCAGTGAGCGAAGGTGTACAAGATGCGAAGTGATGAGTTCTGGAGACAGTACAGTGCCAGGAGAATGAGATGTTCCTCAACCATGTGCCCTTCTCCCCTTTTATTGGCTATTGTAATTGCAACTTAGTGCACATTATTGAATTTTAATGAGAAGTTTTTCTGTGTTGTAATTCCATGAGTTGATACTTCAAAGAAGAGTTAAGTTTGAAGGTCAGTGTCCTTTGAAAAAACTTTTGTTTCCAAGCTGACTTTGAAAAAGTTTGTGGTTGTGGTCAGAGTGTCCTGGCCATTTAAAGTGGGGCTGCTGACTCCTCAGAAACCCAAACAGGCAGCTGTCAGCAGCCATGTGCAGTGAGGCTTCCAGACCTCAGCTCCTCACTGCCCCGGGGTGGGGGCCCTGGTGGCAGGGCAGAGTCCTTTGTTGGCCATGTTTGTCCACACCAGAGTCTCGGTATTGAGATAATGAGTAAATGGTTTTATTCCAACTTAATCCACTGTTTGAGCCACCTTGGTAAAATGTTAGTAGTTGGCTTACTACTCCTCAGTTTAACCACATATTGACAAGGTAGAGTGTTTCTTAAACACACAACCTCCTTCCTACCCCCAAAACTGTAGCTTTTTGTTTTCTGGGTTGTTGTTGTTGTTGTTTTTTGGTTGAGAGTTTTATTAAATACAAAGTCCAGGTGATTCATTTTGAATTTAGGAAATGTAAAGTTTTGTTGATATGAGGCTTGACCTTTCAGATTGTATCCACTGACAATACCACTGTCCTTTTTACTTCCCAGTGCTTGGTCTGGTCCTTCCCATGTGGGCGATAGCACTCATCTCCGTTGGTGTTGCGCTGCTGTTCGCCCTTTTTGTATGGCTCTTTGTGTGTCCATGGATGCGGAGGAAAATAGCAGGTAAGGGCTTTCTTCTTCCTCTGATTCACAAAATTCCTGGTTCCTGGGGCTGTAGGTGTAATCCACCATCACCCTTACTAACACAAGAAACTGGAAGCATCGATGACTCTGGAACATAGCACTGAGATACATGCCCCATCCTTGTCTCTTGGCTCCTGCCTACTTTCCCCCTCAAAGTTTTTCTTGGTGACTTGTGACTTGAGTGAGCAGTAAGGTCCTGGTTGCCTTGGATAACTACAAGTTAACTATTTAGTCAGGTTCTACCGGCCTGACGAAAAACATTAGGGAAAATGCAGGGAAATGCATTTTAACACCATAATATAATATAAAATTATATCAAATTATATAAAATGCAAATTAACACCATAATAAAATATCAGTTCACACCCACAGGAATGGCTAAAAGTGAAGGAACTATTTCGAAGTGTTGATGAAGAGGTGGAATAACTAGAATTCTCATGCATTTTGGTGAAATGTAAATGGGGCAGCCACTCCAGAAGTTAGAATAAGTTTCCTGTAAAGCTAAGCTTACATTTACCACATGACCCAGTAATTCCACTCCTAGGTATTTATCCAAGAAAAGTGAAAACACACATTCATAAAAAGACTTGTATGTAGTCGTTCTTTCATAACAGGCAAAAACTAGAAACAGTCCCCATGTTCCTAAATAGGTGAAGGAATAACCAAATTGTGGTCTATTCATACAGTAGAAACCTGCTTAGCACTAAAGAGAATGAACTCCCCACAATATAATGAATTTCATAGACATTGCTTTGAGTAGAAGAAGGCAGATACAAGAGTACCTACTGTATGATTCTAGAGAAAAATAATCTATGGTGATAGAAACCACTGGGTGCTGGAGGTGGTAGGGAGTTTACAGGAGACTGATTGCAAAGGGGCACACGGGAACATTCCAGGGGCATAGAAATGTTCTGTGTCCCAGTTGGGGGAGTATTTATAGGGTATACTCATTCATTATAGGTCATCTGCCTGTATACTTAAAATGTATGTATTTTTTTATGTATAAATTACACCTCAACAAAAGCCATTTTTTTAAAAAAAGAAGAATATGGGTCAGAAAGTTGCCAGAGTTGTTTTTCAGTCACCAGCAACATAATTCCAAGCTGTGAGGCCACATGCTCTTATAGGGCTCTCAAAAGAAAAGAAGTATTTACTTCTGACCTCAGAGTATGCCTTACAATTGTGTTTCAGTGTGGACATATCTGAATTTGAAAACCCATATTTCAAAGAAGAGCAAAACAAATGAAGAGACATACCATGTTCATGAATTGGAAGACCCTGTAAGAGTTAAAATGTCAGTTCT
Source organism: Taxidea taxus jeffersonii (assembly GCA_003697995.1). Classification (NCBI taxonomy): domain Eukaryota; kingdom Metazoa; phylum Chordata; class Mammalia; order Carnivora; family Mustelidae; genus Taxidea; species Taxidea taxus. Next base: position 79,823 of record ML108955.1, on the reverse strand, counting down.
TATTAAATTGCTCCCTAGATTTAATAAAATTTAAATTAAAATCCCAGCAAGATATTCTGTAGATTTAGACAAGTTGCTTTTAAAATCTATATGGAAAGGTAAAGGAACTAGAATAGCCAAAAACAATTTTGAAAAAGAACAAGTTGAAGGATTCATAGTACTCCACTCAGACTTAATATAAAGCAACCAAACTGTGTGGTATTAGTGAAAAAATAGATACCCGTGTTAACAGAACAGACTAGAGTCCAGAAATAGATCCACACAAATACAGCACATTGATTTTCAACACAGTACAGAGGCACCCCAGTGGAGAAAGAGTCACTTTTCAACAAATGGTATTAGAACATTTGGACATCTGTATGCAGAAAAAAGAACCTCGACTTAAGCCTCACACCTGTAAAAAAAAAAAAAAAAATTAACCAAGTGTATCATAGATTTAAATGAAAATAGAAAGTGATAAGACTTTTAGGGAAAAAAATAAAATGCATAAAATTTGTCCATATTTTGAGCCATTCAGATCAGTGTGTAGTCATATCTTAAGATTTTAATTTTTACTTCCTTGACGACTAGCAGGACTTACTTGCCATTTATATAGCTTTACTGATGAGGTGTATGTTCTTATTTTTTGCTCATTTTTAACTGCTATTTTCAAAGATTTCTCTCTATGTTCTGAATACAAGTCCTTTGTCAGGGGATTTGCAAATAACTTCCTCCCCATCTCTAGCTTGTCTTTTCATTCCTTTAATAGTGTTTCTCACAGTTTTTAATATTCACGAAGTGTAGTTTACCAATTTCTTTTTTTCTAAATTGTGTTTTGGGTGTCACATCTAAAAACCCTTTGTTTTACCCACTCACAAAAGTTTTTTCCCTTTTAAAAATTTTTATAAAAATCACAAATGTTGTGGTTTCATTTATATGACATTCTGAAAAAGGCAAAACTGTAGGGACAGAGACCAAGTCAGTGACTGCCAAGGGGCAGGGCAGGGGGTCTGATTACCCGGGGGAGCTTTGGGAGGTGATGGATTCTCTCTGTGTCCTACTTGTGGTGAGTATTACACGGATCCAGACACGTCTTACAATCAGGAAGGACTCACATATACGCACATAGTCTTACTGCATAAATTTAAAAACGAATACTAAAAAGATCCACATTAATTAGTATATACAATGTCAGACTCAATAGTAAAGCCACGTCAGTAATGGGTTGATAAGTAGCTGCTGCTGCCTAAAATGAGCCACTTAAAACATGCTGCTGGCCTGATTGGACCCCATACTTAAATGCTTTGACATTTAAAGGCTTTTCCTACTATCTGAACATTCTTGTCAAATAGACTTTAAAATCTTCACTTTCCATCTTAAGGCTATTAATATAACAGCAGGAAATTGACATTCCTCCCCATTCTGGCTTCCCAGGAAATTATTTTTTTCTTTTTGGCTAATGCCATCTTTTGATATTTCGGTATATATTTCTCATTTGGTTGTTTTAAGTACACACAAGTGATTAAGGACACGAACCATAGCGCTAAACTGCCTGCAATTTACCACCTGGGTGACTCTGTGCAAATGACTTAATCTCTGTACCTCAGTGTGCTCATTAATAAAAAGCAGAAAATAATGAAACCTGTCTCATGTAAATGTTAACGATTTTGCTTAATTATTATTGTTATCATTACAAATATTACCTTCTCTCGTCTTGATTATAAGCACCTTGTGGTAGGAGATCTGTGTGTACTTTTCTTTGTTCCCTGTAGTACAGAACAGAAGTGTCATTTTGGAAGATCTGTGTGTGTTTCTTCCAACTCTCTTAATAGAGAAAGGTGATGGAGATGCTGTGAGTGTATCCAGCAGAGGAACTGAGAATACATGCATTTTAGTTTTGTAGGTAAAAGCTTAGAGATTTGCCCAGGAGAATTTATAAGTGGTGAGATCATTAAATCAGCCGCACCACATAGCAGATCCGATTTAAAAAAAATGCTGCAGAGCTTTCAGGCAGCTTTTTAAAAAATCCCTTCTCCTTCTCTCTTTTGAAAATAAAGGATTTTTAAAAGTAAGTAGGATCTCTCTGTTCCTTTTTGGAAGATGATTTACTTGTTTCCTAAGATTTGGTGACCTGAAGAAATTGGAGACCAATAATTTATTGAACAGAAGAAAAACAAACACACTATAACTAATATCTCTGAAGACAAAAAGGATAAACATTTCAGTGATTTTGAGGTTAGTTTAAGAACACAGAAGACCAGTCCAGATGGCTGTAGGATTACAGAATGCTGGCCCCAGACAGGACCGTGGGGACCAGATCTAGCCATCTCTATTTGTTGGTTTTGGAGGAGAGAACTGAGGCCAGAGCCCCGCTCTTGTACTCAGTAGCTGAATTTTCTGGCTCAGGTTTCCCAAATAATTGAACTCTCCACTTTATTTTTTTCTATCTAGCTATAACTATATTTTTTCATTTCCCAAGTAAGTAGTACTAAAGTATAAAGATAAATATTCATCTTTGTATGCATTTTTTTAAAAAGATTTTATTTATTTATTAGTTAGAGAGAGAGCGAGCACAGGCAGACAGAGAGGCAGGCAGAGGCAGAGGGAGGAGCAGGCTCCCTGCTGAGCAAGGAGCCCGATGTGGGACTCGATCCCAGGACACTGGGATCATGACCTGAGCCGAAGGCAGCCACTTAACCAACTGAGCCACCCAGGCGTCCCTTTGTATTCATTTTTTAATAAGGAGAACTCTATTTCAGCATTTTCAGTTATGACTATATTTTCTTTAGGCAAATTACAGAAAGAAGCTGCTTTATCGCGAGTGTCTGATGAAAGCCTTGGGAAAATTCAGGAATCGGAGTCCCCGGTATTTAAGGAGCTACCAGGTACCAAGGCCAATGACGACAGCGCCGTCCCTCTCACGGGGCTGGGAGGGGAGCCGGCTGGGACCTCGGAAGGCACATCAGCAGGGAACCACCCCCGGGCCTCCTATGGTAAGATGTGTGCAGAGGATTTGGGTTTGCATGGTGGCAGAGCATTTCTGGGGGAGATGTATAAGTGTTTTAATGCACACAGGTGTTCCCCAGTGTCATGGTTTGGAAGAACCCAGGTGCTAAGGCTGTCTCAGGAGACCATGCAGTCAATAGTGCAGGCTCACTCTGGGCCTGTAATTTTCTTCCAAGAGCTACTTTTAGTCTCACGAGGAACCCACACATTGGCCAAGCCTGGCCTCTGTGCCACTCGCCCAGTTGCACGCATGTCCTCTGTGGGGCAGTCACCTAGCTGCAGGAGATTGGTCCTTCCAGCTCGCCAAGCGTGTCTTCCTCCCGGAAGACACAAGGAGAAAGCTGAAATTGGAACCAAGGATGTCGTCCTACTGTAGAATCACAGAAACCTCAGAGAACATAGAGATTGTCCTGTGGCAGTGAGGTTCTTTTGTCTCCTAACATTTGCGGAGAATGATGGGCAAGCACCAGCCTCTGCCAAGCCTGTCTGGGCAGCTTCCCCACCTCCCTGCAAGGTGGGGCCCTGGCACCTGCTTTTGCTTCCTGTAGGTACAGCCTCAGACTTGGCCCAAAGAAAGCAAATGGGTTTTGCCCCACTGATCTGACAGATAAGTGCCTCTGACAGTCATGATTGGCTTTTAAGGAGCACCTAGAATTTCTGTCTCCCAGTGAACTGGATTTTGTCCGTCCTCTATGAAGTTTCCCCAAGTTCCTTATAAAGATTATCCCTTTATTGGTTACTAGAAACAGGAAAGGGTGCCATGGTAATTTCTAGAAGACATTTTTTAGGAGAAAAATAGCATCACTTTCAAAGGCCCTATTATTCGTTTGTACATTTGTAACTTTCCTTTGTTATTTTAACCATATTACATGTTCTTTATAGTAATTTGGAAAAGAAAGCATGGGGAAAAAAAATTGGAAAATCCCCCATAGCCCTAATTTCCAGAGAGAACCACTGTAAGGAGTGAGGAGTATTTCCTTCCAGAAACAATTTCTCTTCAGAAGGCTAGAAAGTGAGACTCTCATTAACCCTTTTCAGGAAGGGCACTGTCCATGACTCATGGCTCCGCAAAATCGCCCATCTCCAATGGCACCTTTGGCTTCGACGGCCACACGCGGAGCGACGGGCATGTGTACCACACGGTGCACAAGGACTCGGGGCTCTACAAGGACCTGCTGCACAGAATGCATGTGGACAGGGGCCCTGAGGAGAGGCCCGCCCCGGAGAACAACTACAGGCTGCTGCGGCGCAACAACAGCTACACGTGCTACACGGCCGCCATCTGTGGGCTGCCCGTGCATGCCACCTTCAGAGCCGCTGACTCGTCCTCTGCGCCGGAGGACAGCGAGAAGCTGGTAGGCGATGCCGTGTCCTACTCCAAGAAGAGACTTCGCTACGACAGCTACTCGAGCTACTGCAACGCAGTCGCAGAAGCCGAGATCGAGGCCGATGAGGGGGGTGTGGAAATGAAGCTGGCTTCTGAGCTGACCGATCCTGACCAGCCCCGAGAGGACCCCGTGGAGGAGGAGAAGGAGGAGAAGGACACCGCCGAGGTCCACCTCCTGTTCCATTTCCTGCAGGTCCTCACTGCCTGTTTTGGATCCTTCGCTCATGGTGGCAATGATGTGAGGTAAGTATATGTGTTCGTTCTGCAGGTATGTGCTGAGGGCCTGCCTGCGGTCCAGGCACCGTGTGGACAGCCGATGGGGATCCCTGTCACCACAGACAGACAGGTAGCAGCTGTGGTGTGCTAGCAGTGTAGACACGAAGGGGAGAATCAGGTTGGCAGGGAATGGCAGCATCTCGGGGACTGTGGTGTTGGTGAGGCTACTCAAGTTAGGGCTCGCTGGGTGAGCTCTGAAGGGGCTAAGGGAACCAGCTGTGTGAGCAGCTGTGCAAGGGCAGCCCCAGGACAGCAGGTGCAAAAGGCCTGAGACAGGAGCACACCTAGGGTATTGTAGGAAGAGCAAGGAGGCCATGGAGGAGAGTGTGTGGACCGTCAGGTCAGCAGGTCATGGAGGCCTGGAATATGTAGAGTCTCTGTTCTCTTCTTACGAGCTGGGAAGCCCTAGACAAGCCACATGTTTGTTTGGGACCCTCAGTGTCGCAATCTGTAAAATAGGAGGAAAACTAACACCAGCCTCATGGGGTTTCTAGGAAGATTAAGTGAGATTCTGTATTTAATGTGCTTAGGACGGTGTTCCTCACATAGTCAGTATCTATGTATTTTCTTCGTTACTATTATTATCGCCAAGCCTAATGTTTTTTTTTCAAATCAGGAAAACATGCTGTTATTATATTTCTTATTGGCCAGATATATGGCTCTTCATTCTATAGTTCTGCCTAACCATGTGTGGTTCATGAAGGGTCTGTTCTTCTTAGAAGAAGTCGTCCTCCCAGATGAGAGGGCTGGTCATCTCAGGTTCCACCCTCTGTTCCACAGGTGTTGCCGTGTCACTGTATTTCAGGCATCATGTTTGGTCCTAGCTTAGTTTGGTGACTACGCCCCCAGCACCACCCTACTTCCTTCTCCTCCTCATCAAAAATTCTTCACTGAAGCCCTGGTACTGGCAAGGTGTTCTGAATTGGGTCCCTGTTCTTGGAGTTTAAATTCCAGCTGGAGAGATTAAAAGAACATACACGGAAAAGTAACGAAGCACCCCAAAGCCATATCGCAAGGCCTCAGGAGGAGTCCAATGCAGGACTGCTACAGGGGACTGGTGTCTCGAGCAGTGGCTTGCCGGGCAGGGCCCGGTTTTGAGGCTTCCGAGTGCAGACACGGTCAGATAAAAGTGCAAGGTTCTGGAAGTGATGTGACAGTGCAGAGAGGCTTCTATTCCTTTAACCCAAGGCTATTAAGTTTACCCCAGGCTTCAGTGCTGATCCGTTAGTAACTTATTCTTAATCTGTCTCCAAATGGTCCTTTGAGGTCATAGTGGTATCCTTCAAAGACGAAATCTGAAGCTCAGAAATACAACGTTTCTTGCCCAGGATCACACAGCTAATGAGAAGCAGACTCGACAGGCAGCTCGCTGTGACCCTCAGCCTCCGCTCTGCCTGCACAGCATCTGGCGGGCTGAGGAAGGGAGGCTGGAGCTGCGGACGGCCCATCAAAGGCCTGTGGGGGCTTCTGCACAGAGGAGCTCAGAGGCTGCCACTTCCTCCTCACAACAGACTGAAAAATCAACAACTCCCCTTGGAGCCATGAGAGAGAGGACGGCCAAAGGCAGACGGCTGGCCCCAAGATGAGTACGGGAAAGACAGACAAGCCCGGGGGTCAAGGGGGAGACACATGAATGGAAAGTGTCATGGGAACCAGTGCCAGGCCGGGTCTGAATGGTAATGATGAATTCCTGGAGGCTCGGTGGAGGCAAGTGTGGGAGGTAAAGATGCCAGGGAGAGCCCTGGTAGGGCCCCCACCAGATTGTCCATTTTGCCTGCTCCTCATGGTAAGATCAGAGGAACAGTCCCCTCCTGCTTCCATCGTGGGGGGAGAGGCAAAGTAACCATACTTGACATACCCACACCACTGTGTTCTTAGCAAGCTGCCCTCAGCGGAAACTAGTTAACTGGAGCCTAACCTGCTGAGGTACTATCACAGCCTAACCTGGAGGAAGAGAAACTAGCCCACATGAAACACGAGACAGAGCAAGCATCAGAACCAGACGTGGCAAGACATGTTAGAATGATCGGGTCGGGAATTTAGAACAACTGTGATTAACATGCTAGGGGTTCTAATGGATAAGGTAAGCATCGCGCAAGACAAGCGGGCAATGGAAGCAGAGACATGGAATCCCTAACAGAGAACCAGAAGGAAATACTGGAGAGGACACAGTAAATGAAGAAGGCCTTTGATGGGCTTACTAGTGCACTGGACACGGCTGAGGAAAGAATCTCTGAGCTTGAGGCTATGTCAACAGGAATCCCCAAACTAAAGAGAACAAAGACCGAAAAAAACAGAATAGAATGTCCAAGGAGTGTGGGACAGTTACAGAGGTTTTAACATATGCCTAATAGGATTACCAGAAGGAGAAGACAGAGAGAAAGGGATAGATGAAATATTTGAAACAATAATGATGGAGAATTTCCCTGAATCAATGGTAGACACCAATCCAGAGGTCCAGGAAGCTCAAGAGAGTAGCAAGTAGAACAAATGCCCCAAGAAACTATATCTAGGTATATCATGCTCAAACTATAGAAAATTAAAGAAAAATTCCTGGAAGAAGTCAGAAGAAAAAAACTTACAGAGGAACAAAAATAAGAATTAATCCATCTTCTCCTCAGAAACCATGCATTTGAGAGGGTAGTGAAATATTTAAAGTGTTGAGGGGGGCGGAAATCCACCAACCTTAGAATTATGTACCCTGGGAAATTATTCTTCAGAAGTAAAGAAGAAATAAATACTTCCTCAGATGCACAAAAACTGAAGGAGTTGTTGCTAGAGAAATACCTTGCCTTGTAAAAAATGTTAAGAGAAATTCCTTAAGGGCACCTGGGTGGCTCAGATGGTTGAGTGGCTGCCTTTGGCTCAGGTCATGATCCCAGGGTCCTGGAATCAAGCCCCACATCAGACTCTGGCAGGAGGCCTGCTTCTCCCTCTCCCTCTGCTAGTCCCCCTGCTTGTGTTCTCTCACTCTCTGTCAAATAGATAAACAAAGTCTTAAAAAAAAAAAAAAAAGAAACTCTTTAGAGAGAAGAAAATATAGCTCAGAAACTCAGATCTACATAAAGAAAGGAAGAACATCAAACCTGGCAATTCACAGACCTGTACCCCTGGGGCTAATAATACATTTTATGTTAATTAAAAAATTTCTTTTTAAATATATTAAAAAAAAAGAAAGGAAGAACATCATGGAAGGATTAAGTAAAGGTAAAAATACTTATTTTTCTTATTCTTAAGTGATCTAAGTGATAACAGTTTGTTCAAAATAATACTAACAGTGTATCAGTTATTCAGTTGTGTATGCTAGTATATACTATATGTATATATACAGTTACCTAAATATAGTTTAATATATAAACATATCTCAACAAATTAAAAAGAATATAATAATCAGTATCCGCTCTCACACCACAATTGAACTATACACACACACACACATATCCCCATACATACATACACATAGCTATATATACGTATATATATATGTATGTGTATATATAATTGACCTTTGAACACCATGGGTTTGGACTGTGCATCTACTTATATGCAGGTCCTTTTCAATAGCTACAGTACTATAAATACATTTCTCTTCTTTATGATTTTCTTAACATTTTCTTTTCTCTAGCTTACTTTATTATAAAAATACAATATATAATATATAATATGCATAATATGTGTTAATAGGCTTCCAGTCAACAGCACTACTAGTAGTAAAGTTTTTGTGGAGTCAGAAATTATAAAGGCGCCTGGGTGGCTCAGTTGGTTAAGCGTCTGCCTTTGGCTCAGGTCATGGTCCCAGGGTCCTGGGATCAAGCCCCACATCAGGCTCCCTGCTCAGCGGGGAGCCTGTTTCTTCCTCTCCCTCTGCCTGCATCTCCCTTTGCTTGTAATCTCATTTTCTCTGTCAAATGAATAAATAAAATCATTTAAAATAAATAAATTTTAAAGATAAATATAAAAGATTTGAATAATAGATTTAGAGCAGTATAATAAATATGTATGAAAGTTTTACCCTGCTGATCATATATGACTTTTTGTCAAGTATCATCAAGCATTTATCAAAATTAACCATAAATTCAGAAGGCCATGATAAAAAGCACTTTAAAATTTATAAAGTAAGAACAGAAGTTGTGCTAAACACACTAATCACAATGAAATTAAAGTATAAATTTATTGTGTTTTGAAAAAGGGAAGTATCCCCTTGGGAAAGGCAAAAGACCCTGAATAATCAGTACTGTATTGAAGGAGTAGGACAAAACTGAAGGACTGACACTACCCATCGTCAAGACTTACTATAATAATACAGCTACAATAATCAAGATGGTGTGGTGCTGGTGAAAGTTTAGATAAATCAGTGAACCAGAATAGAGTCCAGAAATAGACCCCCTTGGGGGCGTCTAGGTGGCTCAGTCGATTTAAGTGTCTGCCTTGGGCTCAGGTCATAACCCCAGGGTCCTGGGATCAAGCCCTGCATCCGGCTCCCTGCTCAGCCGGGAGCCTGCTTCTCCCTCTGTCTTTGCCCCCCCACTCATGGGTGCGCACACTCTCTCTCTCTCTCTCTCAAATTAATAAACAAAATCTTTAAAGAAAAAAAAAGAAATAGTGCCCCATAAATATAATCAACTGATTTTTGGCAGAGGAACAAAGGAGATGCAGTGGAGCAAAGAGAGTCTTCTCAACAAACAGTGCTGGAACAGCTAGACGTCCATGTGCAAAAAATGAATCTGGATGCAGACCTCACACCCTTCAGAAAAAGGAACTCAAAATGGATCGCAAACCTAAATGTAAAGTGGAAAACTATAAAACTCCCAGTAGGATGACGCAGGACAAAACCTAGATGACCGTGGTTATGGAAATGAATCTTTAGGATACAACATCAACGGCACAGTCCATAAAGGAAATATTAGGTAAACTGGGCTTTATTAAAATTAGAAACTTTTGCATGGGAGGACAGTGTTGAGAAAATGAGTAGAGAAGCCAGAAACAGGGGTACCTGTGTGGCTCAGTAGGTTAGCCATCTTCCTTCAGCTAAGGTCACCATCTCAGGTTCATGCGATTGAGCCCCATGTCGGGCTCCCTGCTCAGTGGGGGCGTCTGTTTCTCCCTCTTCCCCTGCTCCCGCCCACCCATCTGTTTTCTCTCAAATAAATTAAAAAAAAAAGAAACAGAGAAAAAACTTGCAAAAGACAAATGTGCTAAAATAGTAATAAACAAAGAACTCTTAAAACTCAGCAATAAGAAAACAAACAACCCAATTTTTTAAAATGAGCCCTTACCAGACACCTCACCGAAGAATGGGGCATCTGGGTGGCTAAGTGTCCTACCTAAGCTAAGTGGTCTTAGCTCAGGTCTTGATCTCAGGGTCATGAGTTCAAGCCTTGCACTGGGCTCCACTCTGGGCATGAAGCCTACTTTAAAAACTAAATGAAACCAAACCTGTGGCATCCCCCAAAACAAGTCCACATGTGCCTGCCAAGGGCCTGAGTGACAGTAGTGGGTTGAGGAGAAAGCAGGGGAAGGCCTGAGTCCTGCCTCCTGCTGGTGATGTAACGTTGGCATCTGTTTTCTTGTCAGTAAAATGGGAGCAACCATACTTAGCGGCAGGGTGGGTGTGAGAACTGAGGGTTAAGAGACTGTGTTCATGGTCTGTCGTGTGGGAGCTGACTTGGCTGCCCAAACTGGTAGCTTGTATTAGTAGCAAGGCTAGTAATGAAAATAGAAATTGAGAAAAAAATAGAAAAAAAGGACTGGGTTTTTGTATCCACTTGTTGTGATAATTCAGTACTTCTTTAAAAGATTAATAAGTCACACACTCATTAAGGGAAGGGCTCCTGTAAAAAAAAAAAAAAACAACAACATAGTGACAAGTGTTGGCGAGGGTGTGGAGAGATGGGAGCCCTGGTGCGCTGTTGGGCATGTGAATGGGTGCAGCTGCTGTGGAAAACTGTCCGGAGGTCCCTCAAAGTATGAAAATAGCACCACCCTGTGATCCAGCAATCCTCTTCCTTCTGAGTTTGTAACCAGAAGAGTTGCAGGCAGGGTCGCGCGGGGACATCTGTACACCGTATTCACCGCAGTGCGTTTCACTGTAGCCAGGAGGTGGCAGCAGTAGGTGAACGGAGGAAGATGTGGGCTGTGGGGAGCAGGGATTACAGCCTGGAAGAGGAGGAAATTCCGACTTGTGCTCCCACGTGGATGAACCCTGAGGATGAGCCGCAGAGGGAAATAAGCCCGTCACACGAAGACAAATGCTGAGTTGTTCTCCTTCTGCGAAGTGCCTAGAGTAGTCCAGTCCGTGGAAACAGACAGTAGGGTGGTGGTGAGCTGGGCCTGATGGAGGGGGGCGGGATGGGACAAAGGGACTTACTGTTCCGTGGGTGTAAAGTTTCAGATTCGCAAGGTGAGAAAGTCTAAAGCTCTGGTTCACAACTGTGTGAGCTGCTGAACAATACAGAGCCATATGTTTAGAAATAGTGAAAGTAGTAAAGTTGATGGGTTTTCGCCACAATAAAACAAATGACTCATTTTAATTGTGTGGGTGATGCACAAATACAGGCCTGTGGCCTTTCCTCAAGCCTGGGATGCACAGGTCTGTGGGCACATGCAGACCATGTCTGTGTCACTCTTTTTCCTCTTTCCAGTAACGCCATCGGTCCCCTGGTAGCCTTGTGGCTGATTTACGAGCAAGGCGCAGTCCTGCAAGAAGCAGCGACCCCCGTCTGGCTGCTGTTTTATGGAGGAGTTGGAATCTGTACTGGTCTCTGGGTCTGGGGGAGAAGAGTGATCCAGACCATGGGGAAGGACCTCACTCCTATCACACCATCGAGGTAAGTGGAAGCACTGGCCCAAGGGGCAGGGCTTCCCTCCCAGGCCTGCCGCAGAACTGGCTTGCAGTGTCTGAAGTCCTCCCCCACTGCTCCTTTGCCCCCTGCCCATTGGGCTCACTGCCCATCATTGCTGTCCCTCCTGTGGTGCACTTGGCCCATCTGCTGCCATGTCGAGTGAGGGAGAAAAGGTGAGAGGCTGGGAGTGTAGGAGGAAGAGAAGCTGAACCAGAGCGGGAGGGAAGAGAAAGAAACCCGGGTCCAGGCTCCCTGGTGGTCTTACCCCTGGGGAGGCCCAGAGGGAAGTGGGGCCCAAGGGGATGCAAACTGCACTGGGCCCAGGGTCTGCATTTCCTGAAAATTCTCCTCCACACCAGCCTCCCTGGCTGGATGGAAGCAGCTCTCCGCTGGCCCCCTCAGAGGTGAGCTTGCACCTGTTTCCTGCGGCTGGGCAGGTAGGGAGCGGTGACCTGCCATTTGCCTTTGGGTGGTCCTTCTGTTGTGTGTTCTCCACGCATATTCCGGGTTAAGGACAAACTGACAGGAGAACTTGGAGAAAACAACTGGACGTGGAACCACCTATTGTGAAAAGTCTTCCCCCATCCCCCGCCCTTGAAACTCACTGTAGTGATTCTTTTATGAGATTGGTTTGAAGAAAAACAAGCAGTCTGAGGGAAAAATCCACTTTTTTGCAAGAAGTACACATTTTAAAAATAGGAGTACTTTATTTTTCTCTGCCACTTTAGGAATGACTAATTTAGCATTTTTTACACAGCAGGAGTTTCTGACCCAGTTACGAAAGTGTGTGCTTTTTGAAAACATATCGGAAAAAGAAGGCTATTTAGGCCTGTCAACAGTATCATGCACAGTCTTAGTGTGAATTGTTGTCATTATGCAGCAGTTTCTTTTCTGTTAATGTCATCTGCCTGGTCAGCAGCCCAACAATCAACCCAAAGAATGTTCTGGTGAGACTCTAGCACCCCTGGGGTGTCCGTGAGGCTGATACAAAGAGCGCCTGTGATGTATCTCTTGTGCCCTGCCCCCCCACAGCGGCTTCACCATTGAGCTGGCCTCCGCGTTCACCGTGGTGATCGCCTCCAACGTCGGGCTTCCGGTCAGCACCACACACTGCAAGGTGGGTCCCTCCATCGGGCTGCCAGGGTCCTTCCCCAGTCACCAAGCAAATGGGAGAAAAGCTAGCAGCTCTTGATGTGTGCTTGTTTTTGAAGACAGTCATCTTGAGGTTTGCAAGGTCTGCGAGGGTGTTGCTGGACATGGGCCTTGGCTTTTCTCACGCTGTCCCTCTCGACCCTCCGGGTACAGCAATGTGATGCCTTCTGTCGCACATACTTGGCTTTCTCAGCGCGTGCATGGCAAGAGCTCTCCCTCCTTCCATGTGTGCTTCACACTTCTATTTGTCCTGTTTCTGTCTCGTTTTTTCCACAGTGGGTTTTGCATTGATGTCATGTGTACGCTAACCATGTTGGTAGGCTCACATGGGGGCATGGCACCAAATTCCAACCAATGCAGGGGACTGGGTGTTGACAGTGGACGTAGACATAAGCAGGAATCATCTCAGTGGAAGTGTAAGACTCGATTGTTTCAGTGCTTTTTCATTATATGACTGGTCAAAGTGCCTCAGCTGCCAAGGAGGGGTAATGCTGAATTTGATCACTGCCAAGTGCTCTAGAACTCAGGGCTGTGCAGGAGGGACTTCCTTAGAAAGGGGGAGTATTAGAGCTGCAAGGACCCTAAAAGGTCGAGGAAGAGGAAACTGTCTCCTTGAATTTCCCGGAGTCATCAGAGGTCCCCCAGGGAGGAGGCAGGACTAGAACCCAGGTCTGCCCCGTGGAGAGATGTTAAAGCCTACCCAGCGGGCCTCCTATATACAAAAATATTCACTAACTTCAACGAAGCAAAAGACACTTCCAGATTTTTCCTAGGTTCATTTGTTCATGTCATTCAAGAAAAACATTTGTACCTGCTCTGTGTGAGGCGCCGTTTGTTGTGCGCAGCCAGGGTACCACAGTGACCGAGACAGAGACAGCCATCCACATTCACACACGGTTTAAAAACACCAACGGATGTGTCAATTATAAACAAATATCACTTCATGTGAATGTCTTAGTGCTTCAAATATTAAAATGTCAAGTGGCATTTATGGGAATATTTTAAGTGGGCCAGCTGACAAATCCGGAGCCTTCTGGCATGGAGAATCAGCCTCATGGGAAAGAGGCTTTTTGTTTCCTCGTTTGTTTGTTTTCTCCCTTTTTTGCTATAGTATATAGAAAACCCTCAGTTTTCATAAATTTTTATTATAAAAATCACTGCCACTTACTGAGTGCTTGGGGAATGCCAAGAGCTGTGTTTAGGGCTTCATACGTGCTCAACAAATACATCACTGAACCCCACAGCAACCCTATGAATATGGTAGTTATTCCTGATTTAAAGATGAGAGAACTGAGGCCTCCAGAGTAAGATCACTCTCCCATTGAGTAAGTGCTAGAGCCAGGATTGAGACACTGACCTCATGTTCTATGCCTCCTACTCGTCACAGCAATCCTGGTGATGGTCACAACCACAACTAAGACGTGTGGGGCAGGTGCTCTCTGGGACAGCATGTTAAGTGCCCTGTGAATGTGAGTCTATTTAATCCTCCCAGGCACCTGCTGAGGTGAGTGCTAAGGGGACCTCAGCTTTAGCAATGAGGAATCTGAAGATAGAAGGGTTAAGCAACTTACCCAAGCTCACTCGACCAGGGAGGGGCCCAGCTGAGGTCCCACAGAGGCAGGGTGGGCGCCCTTCCCTCCCTCGCCCTGCCCTCCCACTCCCTGCCCCACGCACAGGCCAAGTTCAAAGAAGGGAGGCAGGAACAGTGCGCTGTGCTCCTGCCAGTCCATCACTGTTACCATTCTGAGTCCAGTGACGTAAAAGTTACGAAAGGAGCACACATTCATTGGAGTATTTCAAATGACACAAAACTCTATGGAGTAAAAAGTGATCCTCTTCCCCCCTACTCCACATCAACTTCAGTTCACGGGCGTGTGGGAGCAGAAAGGAAATGCCTCTTACTAAATATATTTTCCTCCCAAGGAGATAAGCTTTGAACTTTTCTGCAGGCATGAAGAGTCTTTGGGGCTGCTTTTAAATAAATGTTACTGTCTTCTTAATGATTAACCCTGCATGTAACCAGCCTAGTGAAGGCTGCCTCTTTCCCACCAGTTGAAAGATCTCTTGAAAAACCGAGTTTGCTTTCCTGGGCTGTTACCTAACGCTCTCAGCAGTCTAACCTATACGAATGTGTGAAGTGTTGTAACTGGCAATACTTCTTTTGCTCATAACGCTAAGCTTTATAATACTACTTGTAGAAATAGATGAAAAGTAAGTGCCCATAAAAACCTACACTCTTATGTCATTTCCCCAATATTTATATTTCTGTCATAATGAGGAGGTGCGCCTAAGGGATTTATATCCAATTTGTACAGGACCTTAATGGATAAATGTGTATGTCATCATTTTCCTAAAATAGCCATTTAAATCATGTGATAGGTTTTGTTTCCTTAGAGCTGATAATAAGTTGAGTTAGGATAGTTTGCTGGAGACTTAATATAAGTCTCTTTAACACAGGACCACAGTCAATGTCACCTATCAAATAGACCAGGAGCCAGACCTCAACTTGGAATCTGGTCAGTCTGGCTAGTGTCAATATGGTGGACTGGCGGACAAAGCCCAGAGCTATTCGCTGCGGTAGCTTAAGCCAGGGTCCTGGCTCTCCAGTCCTCACCATGGAGTGCAAAGCCTGGGTGATGAGGCGCTGGGAAGAGCTTGAGGCTGCCCTCCCACAGAGTGCCAGCCCTCCTGCAGCGCCAGCTCTGTGCGCCCTAGCCCCCCGCACAGCAGGTGCAGGCGGAAATAGAGGTACAGCGTGGTGTTAGGAACAAGGCCCCGTGTGGGTGACGCCATGATTCTGGAAACATTCAAAGTTGCTGATATCCACATAAAGTCATAACTGAACACCGTTGTGTTTTCAGAAATAATCACACTACCTGTTCGATTTTTCCAGCTCTGCTTCCTGTCCGATCTGCTTGTTAGGGTTCTTGCTTAGAGCCACCTTCCACACAAGGGGGGGCAAAGTTAGGAACTTAGCAGGAAAGGATGGAAACTGTTGCTGATAATAAGCTTTTGAATGTATCTGGATACATTTTATTCATTCATGCATTTTTCTAAATGTGCATAGCTAAGGGCATAGTTTAAATTTTGTTGTACCCCATTTAAAACACTTATAAGCCTCCATTAAGTGATTCAGATGTTAGCTGAATATATAATTAGAAAAATCATATTGTCCTGAATAGTATACTATATTAGTGTAATCCTATATTTAAGAAGGCATAGTAAGACAAGTTTTGTTTTGTATGAATCTTATGGTGTTAAACATTTTTATATTTTACATCCAAGTTCAGTTCATTAAACACTTCCCTGGGACACCACCTCTGGTTAAAGTTCAAAGCCTTAATTAAAAAAATAGAGAGGACTCTTAAAAATAAAATTACCCACAGATGTATGTTTCAGTAACTTGAATTGTTCCCCTTTCTGTGAGCCTTGGTCACTTCCGTCTCCAGCCACGGCTATAGCACACAGCGGCCACTCTTGAACATATCCCTGAGCCTTTTTTTTTTTTTTTAAGATTTTATTTATTTATTTGATTGAGATCACAAGTAGGCAGAGAGGCAGAGAGAGAGAGGAGGAAGCAGGCTGTCTGCAGAGCAGAGAGCCCGATGCGGGGCTCGATCCCACGACCCTGGGATCATGACCCGAGCCCAAGGCAGCGGCTTTAACCCACTGAGCCACCCAGGTGCCCCTGTCCTTGAGCTTTTTAACAGTGATTCAGAGTGGTGTTATCCCCAAACATCTTAATTCCATATGGGGGTGGTTTGGGATGACTTTTTTGTGAATTACCCACACTGTTCATCTATAGTGATGACATAAATGATTACTCAACCAGCCTTTGGATCTGGAAGCACTTTTAAGAAACACCACTGATTTTTAAAGTTAGTATTATAATTTCTAATTTAATGTTCTAATTCTTGGTCTCTGGTTCCCTTGCTCCTCAGTAATTCTCTTGCTCCCTACAATGGCCTTAACTTGGAAACACATTTAGCTTACTAAGAGGGAGGTTACAACACAGCAATGAATAATACAAACAAAAGACAGAATCGGTAGTGAAAAGATAGCACTCTGAGTCCCTTGTGATCCAAAAAACATAACAACTAAAAAGATAAGGCAAAAGCCACTAGAACTCAAAAATTAATATGTCTAAGTGTGTGACAGATGAAGAAGACAAAAAGTGTTTAGGAATATAAAAGATTTGGGGTGTCTGGGTGGCTCAGTCGGTTAAGCATCTGCCTTCACCTCAGGTCATGATCCCAGGGTCCTGGGATCGAGCCCCACATCAGATTCCCTGCTCAGCGGGGAGCCTGCTTCTCCCTCGCCTGCCACATCCCCTGCTTGTGCTCTCTCTCTGTCAAATAGTCTTTATTATTTATAGATTCCAATTGGGCAGAATACATGGAGAGATAATTTTATATATAGTAAGGACTAGAAGGAGTACAAATGGATAAATAAAAGTTTAGCCTTATGAGTAAAGATATGCAAATTAAAGCAACAGTAGCACATATTTTTGTTGATTGCTTAGCAAAAAAGAACAATTTGCAGGATGATTGCAGTGTACCAAAATTCACAGATTATGGATGACATTGTACATTTACAATTGCTAATAAAACTATTTGGCAGTCTGTATGAAGACCCTGTTCTTCCTCCTTGCAGCATTCCATCTGATACATGGTAGGGAGTTGGTAAATTATCATTTTGCAACCATTGTTGGTAAATTACCATTTTGCAACCATTGTAGTGAAGAGGGTATTGGGGAGTCTTTAGCAGAAGGGGAGAGGGAGGTTGATAAGGAGCAGGATATTTTAATAGTCTGAAAATGTTTTTTCATGGATTGTGGCAAAAGGTGAATTTGGGTAAACTGGTGAATTTGGGTAAAGGGTGTGTGGAGTTCTTACAGCTTTTCTCTAAGTTTCAAATTATTCCAAGATGTTTTTTAAATACTCCCTTTAAATTGCTGAATCACTATTATACATCTGAAATTAATATAACCCCATATGTTAACTATAATGGAATTAAAAACAAAACTAAATGCCCCCTTTAATAATCCATTTCAGGGAATATTATTTTTTAAACCCAAATATAAGCTATATGAATGAATACACTAATTATGGAACTATTTTTTTTAAAGATTTTAATTTATTTGTCGGAGCGAGCGAGAGGGTGCACGTGCACAAGCAGGGAGGAGGGGCAGAGGGAGAAACAGACACCCCACTGAGCAGGGAGCCTGATTTGGGACTCAGTCCCAGGACCCTGGCATCATGACCTCAGCCAAAAGGCAGACATTTAACTGAATGAGCCACCCAGGTGCCCTGGAACTATTTCTAATAGGGAAAAATGGGAAACAAACTGGAAGTGGTTAAATTAAGGTGCATCCATCTAAAGGGTGTTCCATTTCTCATGATAATCATAAAGCCTGTGAGCACTACAGGGAGATGCCTATAATAGAATGTTAATTTTTTTAAGGAAAGGAAATAGTGTGCCTTATTATTTACAAATAAAAGTATATTGATGAAAACAAGAAAGGAATATATAAATAGGACAGTAGTGGAGGTCTGGGAAATTGCCCATCCCTCCTAGTACATAAACTTGCTATAATAATATTCTAACTTCATGCTTTTTTTAAAAAAAAGGATGTATTTGAGAGAGAGAAAGCACAGGTGGGGGGAGTGTGGAGGGGAGGGGCAGAGGGAGAAGCAGACTCCTCACTGAGCAGGAAGTCTGATGTGGGACTTGATCCCAGGACCCTGGGATCATGACCTGAGCTGAAGGCAGACACTTAACTGACTAAGCCACCTGGGCTCCCCTACCTTTTTGCTTTTTAAAAAAAGTTTTCTAAGAAAGGAAGAGGGTGTGATAAAATGGAAACTTGAGCATGTCCTCCCTAAGGGAATCCAGAACAACCAAAAGGGTACTAAAGAGGACACACTCCAGTGCGAAACAGGAGCTAGAGTTTGTGGACTTGACCGTGTTTTAGGACCACCAGAAACTAGCTGATCCTTACACAGTAGAAAAATCTTGATTGTCTGTCATGTTTTAGGAACTGCTAGACAGCATTCTCAGGTTCATACAGGGTACTGGTTACAGCCAAAGATTTTAAATACAATAATCACTTTGAAAGCTCCTCATACATCTTGGTTGCTGTCCTGGAGATGTTAGTTAATCACGGCTTGGGTTGACAGAATATCAGACAGACTGCCTCAGTATACTGCTGGTTTTGGTGTTCCAGTTTGTGTCCATAAACAATCTAATGTGTTGGATTTTATTTTTCCTGTGGTTAGACCAGGTTGCTATTTGAACTGCATTGGCCCCTGATGATTCTGGAGTATTTGAGGGTCAGTGGAAACGGAGCCCATTTTATGGAAAAATCCAGCTCACAAATGGGTATTCTGTCCAACTCCAAGCCCCACCAGAGCGAGTGAGGCATGAGATGTTATGAGAATTGTACTTTTCATTTTTAGGATACTTAAATTTGAGTCCTTTTTCCTTTTTAAGCTTTCAACAAACCATAAAAATGGATGGTGAGTGTTTCGAAAAAGTTGAATCCGTATTAACATTGTGATTTCCCAATATCTGTACCTGTCGTTTTGTGAGGCGTGAGTGACAGTCCCGATCCAATAATGTTTATGTTCCACTTTATCTTACTTTATTTTACTTTGCCGTTTACTTTTTTACTTCCCTTAGCACTGGCTAAGGTACAAAGATGGCCAGGCAGCTTGAGATAGAGGAGAAAACCAGCTTAAAACCAAGAGGCCTGAGTTCAAGAGCCCCCTTGGGATCTGTTTTAGCCTCTGTAAAATGAACCATGTGGATTGGACATTCTCAGAGGTCTTCTCCAGCTCCAACACTGAGGATGCTGCTTTTGTGAGGGAAGGGCACGTTGTTGCCATCGCACTGCCCGATCAAAGCAGGATCGTATGCTGTGGTCCGCTGTAGCCCACCTGTGGAATATTGAAGTCAAGTTAGTTTATAAGGTGCAGAGAGAAGAGGAGACATGTAATTGGCTAATGTTCCACTCAGATGGAACAGATTATAGGTGAAGTGTATCAGAACTGTGTGCAGAGTAGAATTACCCTAAAGTAATTATACCTAAAATCTTAATTATTTTAAAAGCTTTGAACAAATCAAGAGGCAAGAATTGGTAGTTTTATAATGTAGTTTACTTCTGAGATTAGCTGCTTTCCTTTGCTTGACTGTAGAGTCTGTGCCTCACCCTTAAATTTACGGGCCTCTGTTTTCACCTTCAAATGTCTGTGCTCCCACAGGTGGGCTCGGTGGTGGCCGTGGGCTGGATCCGCTCCCGGAAGGCCGTGGACTGGCGTCTCTTCCGGAATATCTTTGTGGCCTGGTTTGTGACTGTTCCCGTGGCTGGCTTGTTCAGCGCTGCTATCATGGCCCTCCTCATGTACGCGATCCTCCCCTACGTGTGATTTGTGTCTTCTTCCACGCTGCGCACAAGGGGTGGTCTGGGGTGGGCGCGTGGGGGTGATACGTGGCATGCGTCCTGCCCATGCGCGGGCTGCCCACCCCTGCCCCCAGCTTCTCTGTGTCCCTTTCCTAGGGTTCCAGACCACACTGTTCACCTACACTGTAGAGTCCCCCTCCAGAGCTAACTTAACTACTGTACAGAATCATGTGCATTAAACTGGTATCGTGGTGACACGACGTGGTGCGGTTACTTCCCTCTCCACTGCATAGTGTGTATGTAGACTAGGTAGCTTATCTCTGACATATTCAAAATGGGAGTGGAGCTGTATTGCCTAGGACCCAGTATTCAACAAATCCTTATACATGGTGATTTCAGTGGCAAATTTCAAGAACCTTTTAATAGGAAAGTGTAGATTGGAATGTGGTGTTTTCACTGCTGAACAGAGTGTAAGACAAGCGGGAGTCGGGTCGGCTGGTGCACATTTGGGCGGGGGTGCGTCTGCGGGTGTGCTCTTGATACTGGGGTGGGGGTTCACAAGGGCTCTCACTGAGGAATCTGTTCCTATACTGTGTATTGATTCTGTAATATATCATAATCGCTTCTGTAAATACTTCAAACTGTAATTTTTTAATGGTGTGCTTCCCTATACTTTTTTGATCAGAGAATTTTGGAAAGTACCAAAGAAGCAGGGGAATAGTTTGCCAGTATTCTATTTTCTTATTTCCTGTCTCCCCTTCTTATTAATCCTACCGATAGCCTGTGCTGGAGGGAGACCGCTGGGCCCTGGCCTGCCCCTCACAGTGCAGATGCTGAAGCACCAGCCCTCCCCTCCCCCACCTCCGCCTCCCTGCCCCCCACTGCCACTACATGCCAGACACTGGTGAACCCTGCAGTGGCCCTTCATCGTCATCCATGTAGAGAGTGTACGTACTTAAGGATGCGTGTTCCAGCACCACATATCAAGTCCAGTTTAAATTTTCACCCCTCTTCTCCCCTCGCAGCCTGAGGAACAGAATTCTTGTCTCAAACACTAGGCGAATGATATAACATTCTAGAAATTCAGGAGCAGGGAGAGTTGAAATATTAGACGATACACTGGATTTGAGGATTTCCTTGAGGCCTTTACTAAGTTGAACATCTTGATGCTCTACTGTAGTCCCGTTGGATTCTTTTTTTGATAGCGGGAGGGAGGAAGCGTGACTAATGTTAGAGCCTGAAACTATGGAAATGCTGCTAAAATTTTTATATTGACAAACGTTTTCTTGGTACTTCATTGTGATTTTTCATTAATCAACCACATTAAATTTATAATAAAAAATGCCCCTCAAACGTTTGCCTCTGAAGTCTTTTTCTATATCTATAGGTTTTTCAGTTTCCATAAAAATAAAAGTTACATAATGTGTTTACTTCTATTTTTCAAATAACTTTCTTATTTTACTACTATTATATGTTTGTACACTAATACACATGACCAGGGGAAGAAAGCAACGAGGGGCACAGCCCAGTGTGCTGTAGTCCCCTCCTCTTAGCACACACGCGTGTGCACACACTTGTTGGCTCTTCAGCAGAGACCTGTCTGACAAGAGGGTGTGTCCCGGGATGGGATTTTTGTTAAAAAAATGTATCACACTTCTGTGCTCAGCCTCTCCCACTTGACCCTGAACCTAGCCTCTTGAGGGGGTAGGGGAGAAGCAGTCGGTTCACGCGTCCAGGGCTAAGGGCCTAGCGGAAAAATGCACTTCGTCTTTCCTCTTGGCTCAAGCAGCAACCTACCCCCCACCACACACACACACCCTTGGAGCTTCAGAAGCCAGCTCCTCCAGCCTCCGCAGCAGGGCTCACACGCTCCATTTCCTTTTGGAGCCAGAAAGGTGACAGGGATGAGGGACACTGACCAGGTGTGAAAAATTCTTCATCTTCACAAGGAAATGTGCTTTCTCGGATTTTTTTTTAAGATTTTTATTTATTTATTTGACGGAGACAGAGATCGGAAGCCAGCTCCCCCAGCCTCCGCAGCAGGGCTCACAAGCTCCATTTCCTTCTGAAGCCAGAAAGGTGACAGGGATGAGGGACACTGACTAGGTGTGAAAAGTTCTTCATCTTCAAAAGGAAATGTGCTTTCTCAGATTTTTTAAAAGATTTTTATTTATTTATTTGACAGAGACAGAGATCACAAGTAGGCAGAGAGCAGGCAGAGAGAGAAGGAGAAGCAGACTCCCCACTGAGCAGAGAGCCCGATGCAGGCCCAGGACCCTGAAACAATGACCTGAGCCGAAGGCAGAGGCTTAACCCACTGAGCCACCCAGGTGCCCACTTTCTCTCATTTTTAAAATGGCATTTGAGGCCTTTCATTTCCCCACTTCTGATAAAACCATAGATTCAAGAAAACGTTCGATTTCCTCCTAAGTTTATAAGAACAATAATAGCAAAACAGTGTCAGTTTGCCAACAGCGCCCTGAGAGAAGGGCCACAGGAGCAGAGGCCTGGGAACCCAGGTGGGACAAAGGTCACACGTCCACAGAGCCTGGGAATGACTTAAGCACAAAGTGGGTCCGGAGCACCCCTCCCCATCCTGTCAACTTGACAGAGCAGTTGTCATCCCTGCCCCCTGTCCCTTCCCCATGAGGACCAGGGGGTGAGCTCTGGCAGAGGATGGGTCACCTAGGAGGGGCGAGTGGACGCTGGGAAGGGGCTCCCCTGCCCTGGCAGCCAGAGAGTGTCTCATCTGAGGCTCTCATGAGCAGTCTCTTCCTCTGAAAATGCACATACTCCTTGGACCAGGGGAACTCCGATGACCCTCACATCTTAGCTGGGATCTGGTCACCAGATCACTGTCTGTGGTAGAGAGCTGTGGCGCTGAGGAGGGCCATGGAGACCCTGCCTTCCCCGTGTCCGGGCTCCTCTCAGAGGGGCAGAGTCTGCACGGAGGACAGGCGACAGCTCCCAAAGGAGCTTGAGCTCCCCAGTCATTGCTCTTTTACTTCATTTTCTGCCTTTCTGAGAGGACTGAGCTTTTGAGCAAATATGTAAACACGTTTATTCATTTTTAACAAGATAATTTTTTAAAATAAGTTCTCTTGCCTCCTCGGAATAAGCTGCAGAATTAAAAACAAAACAAAAGAAACCCAACCCTTCCATCATTCAGAGAATGGTGGCCTGTCAAGTTCTAGGGTGTCGGTGAGTTCATCCAGTACACAGTGAGGCAGGAAGAGGGCTCTGGAAGGTCCTGCAGTGTGTTCCATGGAGCCCTCGGGTGAGGGAGACCACGTTCACGCTGCATCTTCAAATGCTCCTGCCGGAGTGGGTCCTGGAGTCGGGGAGGGCTGGGGCCCTGAGGCCTCACATGGGGCTGAGAGGAGTTCTGGGGGGGACAGTGTAGTGAAAGGGGCTGCTCCGGGTCTGGCTCAGAATAGGGCTCCATACACTAGCGTGTGTACCTTCCCTTGTTTTTATGGGAACTTTTTGTGGACGATTCCCCTCAGGTGGACTGCTTGGAGGAAAACTTTAAATTAAATGATGGAGAAAACGAATAGAAAATAAGCCACAGTTAGTTGAACAAGACAGAACAGCCAGAGACTACAAAAAAGCGGAGAATGGGTTCTCTGCGTGCTAGGTGGAAGAAGATTGATGAGACCTGTAGAATACAGTTAAATTCTCATAAGGGGGGAAATGTAGCCCTGTCCTTGGATTATCACTCTCATAGAGCTTTTCCTAGCACTTCATCCTTTATTATTGAAAAGACAACGAAACAACCCTGATGCATATTATGAAAAAAAGGGGAAAGTCACCTCCATCATCCCCCACCCCCACCCCACGTTGAGACACTGGTCTTTGGATCATCCAGAGCTAGCCAGGCACTGGGGAAAACGAAGGCACAGAATGAGAAGTTTAGGCAGCCAAATGGTCAGAGGACCAGAGTAAGCCCCAGCTTTCCCGACCTCCTCTCAGTCTCTCCCTCTGAGCAGCTGTCAGACTGGGTCCTCAACTGTGGTCTCTAGAAAAAGGGAGGGCTGGGCCCTAGGCCTGGGAGGAGGGTCCCAGAAGGAACACTGGCAGGGGATTAAGAACCTGGAAGCCCCGGAGGAAAGGGTGGGAAGTTTCTCCTGCCTGTATTTATAAAGGGAACATGAGGAATACAATCTGATTTAAAGCAAGGAGTTTCAGAGTTAACAAAGGTGATCAGCTGTCCTCTAATCTCTACTTGCTAGAACAAATAGAGAACTTAAGAGAGCAAAAGGGGTTTGGGTTACAGTAGGATGGGCAGTTCCCTTGCCTTTCCCCAAGGCTTGACATTTGGAGGTTCAAACGAAACCCAAATGTAGATGTACCAAATTAGGAGTCTGTAGGGTGCTGGGGAAGAGAGTTAGGTCAAAAAGGAGACAGGACTCATTCACCTGCAAGCCAGAAGGCACTGGGACTCCACAGCAGGGCCATCATCTTCTCGTGGCAGTGACAACAGCGACACCCAGTGGGGTCAAGTGCAATTGCAATCGTGACCTCTTCCCAGCCAGAACCTTTTTAATTGCTGCAGTGAAATCACCTCCCAGAATAATAATTATATCATGATTCAGAGAGTCGCTACAAATGGCAGTATCCGTTTCATTGATGGCCACAGGAAAATACGAGTACTTGCCGAAGGAGAACTTCAGTCCGTATGCAGAAATCCCCATGACTTGGAAGCCAAGCCAGGCCCACCTGCCTGCTGGCTCAGTTTCATCCATTTCAGTAAAGACCCACTGGTGCCTGTCATGTGCCAGGTGTTGGCCTGGCCACTGGAGGTAGGGAGGCAAAATGGCTTTTCAGAGTTCACAGGCAGGAGCGGGGGAGGGGTAAGCATAAAGGCAATACAGTGTGATTGTTTCTCCCTCGAGGGTGGGGAAGCCTTCACCGAAGAGGCAGACATTTGGCGGAAACTCCAGATGCAAAGTAGACAGTGAGAGCATTGGGTCACTTTGGGAATCAGGGGTTTTAGAAGCCCACGGGCTCTCCGAGAAGAGGGTCTGACTGCAGCTTGCCCGAAATATTTGAAGGTCATGAGGGCCATCTGAGATGCAGCTAAGCTCTGGGAACAGCTTTCAGAGGCTGCTGTCAGGAAGATAGGACCAGTCATTTTCAAGGGCTGAAGGCAGTGGGCACATGGGGATCCCAGGAGCTGTGCCGAAGCACAGACTTCACTCCCCAAGCACCTCGAGGTCTGCATCGTGTGCTCAGCAGACAAGCCCCTGCCCTGGGAGCGCACACGCAATGCTGTCCTGTTCTCGGGGTCTCCGGCCACATGGCGAGCCCACCGCCAGCATCACACTCTGGCCTCTCTTCACCCTCATAGTCCCTCCACCAGGTGCAAGAGTGCCCGTGAATGGTACATTTGGGAAGAATGAACTGGGCATGTTGGGGTTAGTTCCTTCCTCTGGGAAGCACTAGAAATCCCTGTCCTCCGTTCAGCCCTGCCTGGGCCTGAGGGAGGCCTATCCTGGCCCTACGCTGCTGTCACTCTCGCCCTCAGCGAGTGTCAAGTAGCCTTCATCAAACGATGCGGTTTTTGGCTTCTGTCCACTGACACTGTGTCCTAATTTACCATTTGTTTAAAACCTGAGGAAGAATGGTGCTATTATGTGACCCCTTTATTCTGAGAAGTCCTGTGAGACTATCAGAATCTCCGAGGATGGGCAGATGTCATCTGAAAAAGCTACTCACACAACACCAGGGTGCAGAATTAGAGAAGGCTGAGGTTGGAACCTGAATGTCTACATTTAAGGGAAGGTAAAAGAGAAGACAATTTGATTCTAAAGGTCAAGAGCAGAGAGTTCACAGAGCATGCGCAATCAGAGGCTGTCCTCTTATAGGGAGGATGGGCTTCCCGTGCAGAAAACACTGCAAACCTCCGGTGTGTGCAGGGACCTGACACTGGGGTAGCCCACAAACGGCTTCAGCTGTCTTAGAGCACCTCCCAGCCGAGGTTCCAGAACCCCGGGGGCTGGGCCATGTTACTGATGAGCTTCCAAGAACAGACACTTAGTAAGGAAACTTTGGGACATTAGCACTGTCCTCTGTTCCTTCAGCAGCGATGCTCAGAGTATGAAGATGGACTCGCAATGCATTGTGTTGACTTCTGATCTCTTAGAGAGCTAATCTTTAAAATGAGATGTGTGGGGTGCCCAGGTGGTTCAGTCGGCTAAGCGTCTGCCTTCAGTTCATGTCATGACCTCAGACTTCCTGTCAGGCTCCCTGCTCTGCAAGGAGTCTGCTTCTCCCTCTCCCTCTCCCCCCTGCTCATGCCCTCTCTCAAAAATATAAAATCTTTAAAAAATAAATATGATATGTAAACATCAATCTCTTAAAATTTAATAAAGACCTCACACCTATTAGTTTATCACAAGAAATACTAGTACTTTGATCTGTTTGGGTAACTCTCCTAAGGGTGGTAGGAGCCTCTGGTGTTTCTTGCCTCGGCTAGTGCCTTGGGGCTCACTGTCCCCTCAGACTAGGAGACACATTTTCTGCTCTCACACTGCACTCACACTGACCACCCATTAGACATGGGGCCCGCTGTGCTGTCACAAGGGGCTGTCTGCCTTTTTAAACAATAGTAATTAGGAAAGTATTTCCCTAATTACATAAATAAATTTACTTTAGAAAACCAGAAAAATATAGTAAAGTATAAAATCAGTAAAAATTATTCATGATTCCAACTTCCTGAAATAATGAATATTAATATTTTGGAGTATTTTCTCCTATTTCCGTATATACTTTTTAAAAAAGATTTATTTATTTTAGAGAGAGAGAGAGAACATGAGCAGGGATGGGGGTGCAGAGTGGGGAGAGAGAGAATCTCAAGCATACTCCCTAATGATTGCAGAGCCTGATGTGGGGCCCGATCTCCTGACCCTTGGTTTTGAGCCAAAACCAAGAGTCAGATACTTAACCAACTGACCCACCCAGGTACCCCAACATATACATTTTAAAAAGATAAAGTTGAGGGGCACCTGGGTGGCTCAATGGGTTAAAGCCTCTGCCTTCGGCTCAGGTCATGTTCTCAGGGTCCTAGGATCGAGCCCCGCATCGGGCTCTCTGCTCAGCGGGGAGCCTGCTTCCCCCAGTCCCTCTCTGCCTACTTGTGATCTCTGTCTGTCAAATAAATAAATAAAATCTTTAAAAAATATATTTAAAAAAAAAGATACCATTTTTCATTTCTAAGACTGGTAAAAATTTTGACGTTTGAGGCCATTCAATGCTGTTGAGGATGTGGAAAATGTCCACTCTTGACCACCAATGGTAGAAATATAACTTGGTATAAATTTCTGAAGGACAATTTTATACTACTTATCAAATGTATATGCTCTATGAGTTAGCAATCTCTTAAATTTAGTTAAGATGAAATGGAATTAAAAACTGAGTTCTTCCAGAGTTCCCAGCTGGCTTGGTTGGTACAGAGCATGTGACTCTTAAGAGTTCAAGCCCCATGTTGGGTGTAGCGATTACTTAAAAAAAAAAAAAAAAGTCTGAGTTCTTCCACTGACCTAGTTAAATTTCAAATGCTCAACAGCCATATGTCTAGTGGCTACCATATGAGGCAAAGCAGATAGATCATTTTCACCATCAGAGAAAGATCTAGGCAGTGCTGCTATGGAAATATTTATAGAAGTGGACAAAGATATTCAATGCAGTATTGTTTCTAAACCAAAAAATGTAATTCAGTAAAAAGGGAAATAGTTAATATCACCTTTTTAAGTAGAATAAAAAAATGTGAGGCAGAGCTATATAAACAAACAGAAAGAAGACTGTGATATGTCAGATTTAAATGTACATTGTAGGGCACCTGGCTGGCTCAGTTGGTTAGAGCACGTGACTTTTGATCTCGGGGGTTGTAAATTCAAGCTCCATGTTGGGTATACATATGACTTAAAAGTAAAATCTTTAAAAAAATAAAATAAAGGGGTTCCTGGGTGGCTCAGTCAGTTAAGTGTCTGCCTTCAGCTCAGGTCATGATCCCAGGGTCCTGGGATTGAGCCCCGCATTGGGCTCCCTGCTTGGCCTGCTTCTCCTTCTCCCACTCCCCCTACTTGTGCTCCCTGTCTTGCTGTCTCTCTCTGTCAAACAAACAAATAAATAAAATCTTCTAAGAAAGTGAAATAAAGTATTCTGCAAAACAAGACGCACATTTTCACATTTTATAAAGATATTTACATAATCTCTAAAGACATTGAAAAATATTTGCAAGCACTGAACTGCTAGAGATAGTAGATAAAGGGACTGGAGAGAGGAATGGGAATTTTCATTTTTGTGTCTGAGTGCATTTATTGCAACCAGCATATATTATTTTTAGAGAGATTTCAAAAAGAGTTCTGTTTTTAGAAAGGAAGATATTTACCAGTAAGCCCTGAAGGTATTACAGCCTATTCTTTTTGAAGCTGGTATCTTGATTCTTTGGTTATTATTTCTCTAGATCCAGTACTCAAAGCACTTTCCTGAGGCCCTAAAGGGAGCCACAGATGGGTCTCCTCCAGCCCTGGCCTCTTCCTACCAATCTCTTCCCTACAGCATTTCCCCTCCTGTAATCTTCCCTTTGCCCTTCTTTCTGCTCACTCCCTTCCCCCACTCTTTCTCAGCAGCTTACACCACCACCACATGACCCTGCTTTACCGCAGTGCAGTAGGAAGCAGGTACCCCAGCAGATGTGCCTCTGCCCAGTGGAACAAAACTCCCGGTTTCAGTCCTCAGCCTGAGAGCAGAAGGGTGGCGGGCAGATAAACGAGAGGGGAAGGGGTAGCAAGAGCACACGCATGTCAGATGTACCACTTTAAATATAAATCCCACCCACCACCGATGAGAGGATTTTTTCAAAACAAAACCAATCACACCAAATACAAGAAAACCACCATCAGCAAGTCACATGAGCGATTATGTTCCAAATGTGATGGGTTTATTTTATTTTACTCTGATGCAAAACCAAAGATTCCACTACAGCACAGAGACCAATATATTAAAAGGTCATGAAAAAGTGGCGTGGGACATGCAGGACGTGATGTACAAACTGGAGGACTGGGTCATTTCCTTTGTAATATGACACTACACTGTCGCTGAGGAACACATTTAAAATAACACTGCGGAACTCAACTGAAATGTGGCACAAACATGACAACTTCCAGGCATGCCTTCAAGTACCTCCCTTCGGATGGACTTGCGATCTCTAGACTTCAGTGTGGGGAGGATTACAATTCTTTGGAAGAATAAAAAGTTCACACTTTTGAAATTTCACAGAAGAATTTTAAGGCCAAAACATAGTGGGTTCTCTTCACCTCCAGGGACAAATCGGATGCTTTACTCAAAACCACGTTAAGCTTCTAGTTCAAATCCCAACCCAACCTTGTGACCTCCTGCATTGAAGTTCTTTCCGTCGATTAAAGCTGATAGGGTCAGTTTGACGCCTGGGAAGAAGAAAACACCACAGTCACTCATAGCAAGTATTACAAGCTTATCTTCATTTTCTAGAAACAATGTATGGAGTCAAGGGCACAGATTACAGCCGGGTGTCAGTTACAGGCATTCAGGTCCAACTAAATCAACACAGGTTATCTATAATCCTCTGATCTGCAATGAGCAAAGCATAATCATGGCAAATCACCTGGAGTTCAGGGTTAAGAAAAATGAGTGATCAACCAAACTCACAAGCCAGAGTGACCAAATTATAGTAAAAAATATATAAAGACTTGTTAAGCACAAGCACTTGATCGGTTTTACTTTGTATGAACAACCAACTGTAACAAAATGGTCTGAACTGACCTACAGTTGACTGTAGGTTTTATAGGTTACTTTCATTATTCCTCCATTACCTCCAACCCACACCCATTGTTATTAATTCCTTTACTCACCGGGTCGAAGGGTCTGAGTATAACCCAGTCCAATCAGGCTGGCATTATTTACTTTAGCCTAAGATTAGGAGATAAAATAGAAACAGTTAGAAAACAATCAACTTCATAATATGTAAGTCCAGTACAAACACTATTTCATGCATCATATTTCCAAAACTAAAGCAACTTTGGGCCAATATATAACTACCAAAACTGAAAATTTAATTAATAGAAAGGTATAAGTCTCTTCAGTTAGTAGGACTGGTAGAGATAGTAGGGTCCTTGAGAATGCATGCTTAAAGGCCTCAAGCAAAATTTTTAAAACACTGTGCATCCAAACACCCCTGGTGTACTGAATATTTTGAGACGTCAGTTTACAACCTTTGACAGTAGTTAGAACGTGAACTCTGGTGAGATAAGATCTGGATTCCAATCCTGACACTGCCACTTATTTGGGGCTTTGGGCAAGTTACCTGACCTTTCCAAGTCTCAGTTCCCTCATCTACAAAATGGGCATGAGGATACTACTCACCACAAGGAGTAGTTGGGAGGATTAAATGAGATATTACACATTAAGCCCTTAGCACAGTACCTGAAATTTGAGAGCTCAATTAGTGTCATTATTAATAAGAATTACTAATACCAACAGGAATAGTAATAAAATCCCATGTATTTACAGATAAGAAAATTTTGAGGCCAAAGAGATGACTCCACAAGGTCAAACAACAGCCAAATAATCATAGGAGGAACTAGGACTAGAATCCACATTCCTGGACCTGAGGTATAATACCCTTTTCACTATACAATGACCGGCTCACTAAAGTTAATAAAGAACATGCACACAACAACCAAATCACAACATTCATTTGCAACTTAGTTGAAACCCAATCTCACAGCACGTTCTTACAGATAGAGAAGTTCTACAGTCCAGCTTGTATTTAGCAGCGATGCCAAAACGGGTGTTGTTACTGCCAGCCGTCCAAGCAAGGTTTATTGACGTTTCTATCTTCTCGTTAACCTTCTGGTAGATAGACCCTCCAAATTCAGTGCCATCATTCCTATTTTGATAGTATAATAAAAAGTCATACCTAGTTTGTACCACTCTTATGATATGGAAACAAATTTCAAGACTGTTTAGACAAGGATTTCATTTTGCAACTCACCTATTTCAGCAAACTTCTAGTATAAATGACTACCAAAGAAAACAAGGAACTAAATCCAGTTATGTAATTTATAACTGGCTAATTAAACTGTAATTAACATTTGATTCATTTACTCAGCTCCCCACAATGTAAATTTCTTAGACATAATTCAATTATGCACAAAAGCAGATACTTCAGGTAAATATGATCTATAAGTCTATGGAATGTTGAAGGAATTGAGAAACCTGAAAGTATAGTTCAATAAAGATTTCTACAAAATAAAAACAAAGCAGTACAAGAATAAGCCAATTCTGAACTTCACTTGAAACAACCCTAGAGTCCAAAAGCACCACCCCCACAATACCTAGGGCGTACTGCTCTAGAGACATGCCTAAGTTATTGCTTCGAAGCATCCCAGAACTTAGTCCCTGAGTTTTCATGGTTTTCCTGATCATACTGTTTCATCAATTTTAACACCACTGTCTATACCACTGCTTAACTTTATTTCAGGCATCATAGTGAACTGGAATGCCTAGTGGAGAGTAATCTAACACTTCAAAAACACAGAGTTCTTCCTTTATTTTTTCCCTGGTATATTAACAGTGCCCAGTAGGCCAAGACATAAACTATAATTTAAAAGTTCAAATTCATTTAACCAATAGGATGCAACCTACAGAATTGAATCCAGGATTGCTATGAGGATTTCTACTTCTTCTGAATGCCATAGGGGCGGCTGGGTTGTGACCAAGAGTACCCAAAAACCTCCACAGAATCACTGGGGATGGTCCAGGATGCTCACATCAATTACATGGTTGCTCTTCATGATCCAGACCTACTTCCAGATACTGCCAAGCTGAGTAAGGCACCAGAGGAAGCAGAAGTATCTCCAAAGGATCCCTTTTATCAGGAGGTGACCTATGCCCAGGCCTTCTCCCTCCCAGTGGTTCTTGTAACAGATTCTAGACCTCCCTAAAGTTTGCTGCACAGGCTGAGAGGCTAGTAACTACCAGTAGCACAGCACAATGCACCAAGTGCACTAACCTTGGGCAGTGTTTTACTGACTGGGAAAATAGTACAGTGAGGCTAGATGTCCACCAAAGCATACTAAATGTAGGAATAATCATTTCTAACCTTCTCAACGTGCTAATGGCTGCCATATTTTTGGGCAACTGCACCAGTAAAGGCAGAATAAATTATAAACACTCACACATGAGTGTGCAGCTGGAAGTCTGCAGCCTTGTAACCCAGGGCGAAATTATTCTGTGACAGTTTGGATTTGGCTGTGTCAAAACTCATCTGATAGCCAGCAAGCCAACCTTCAAAAGCTAACACAGCCCAGCCATAGATGGTTGGTCCAGAGAAATCAATATCAACATTACTGCCAAGACTGAAACAGTCCCGTTTATAAGAGGCCTTCAATTTTCCACTCTTCTTTCTGTAAGAAATAAAAACAACATGAGTTTCTACTACCGTCCAGAGTAAGATCCCCTCTCTCTGCCAACATAAATATTATTTTGATAGATGGCATACATATAATAAAGTTTCAAATGACTTAGCACTACAAATATACTTTTGTTAGGATTAGAAATGCATATACTGGGGCCCGTGGGTGGTTCAGTCGGTTAAAGCATCTGCCTTCAGCTCAAGTTGTGATCCCAGGGTCCTGGGATTGAGCCCTACATCAGGTTCAATGCTCAGCGGGAGTCTGCTCTCCCCACCACATGTGCTCTCTCTCATGTGCGCACTCTCTCTAATAAATAAAACCTTAAAAAAAAAAAGAAAGAAAGAAATGCGTATACTATTTTTACCTATTCTTCACTGTAAGTTCAAATGACAGGATATATCATGATTAATATCATAAAGGCATGAATAAAAGTATAAAAGGAGTAAGTATCAAATTAATAATCTGAATATGTATTTATTCATAAGAAGCCAAATTTCTTTAAATGTTTTTAAAATGCCCAAATGCTGTAAAACGTAACATCTGACATACTTCATTTCTAAGTAATTAACCTATCATGAAGTGTATTTTTTTTTAAGGATACAGTCCTTTAGTAAACATATTCATTTTTCCTTAAGGTCAGTTTTTTCTCCCTGGACAACATTAGATGGATGGAAGAGAAGTATACACTTCTGAAGAATGGTACTGAAAACATGAAATTGGTTTTTAATCATCTTTGTCTTTAATCAGGCTTCTGAGAATATTTGTCTGGAAGATAACTCAAATGCGCGGCAGGAATGATACACATGTTGTTACAGCTGAAGAAAAATGTCACTTTGCCTTTTTCTAGCAACAACCCATGTGAGGCAAATAGGAAACAATATGATCCCTGTTTTTTAGACAAAGAAATTGAAGCACAGAGGTTAGGAGATTTCTAAAGGCTAAAAAAGGACATCAGTAGCAGAACTATTGCTTATAGTGTTCCACAGCCAGGAGATTACACGGTTTTCTTAAGAAATTAACCTCTCAGCAAAATACCACATCCATTGAATCTTAGAAGAGCATAAGAAATATCTAGTCTTGGGGGATGCATGGGTGGCACAGTGGGTTAATAAGCCTTTGCCTTCGGCTCAGGTCATGGTCTCAGGGTCCGGGGATTGAGCCCTACATCAGCTCTCTCCTCAGCAGGGAGCCTGATTCCCACCCCCTCTCTGCCTGCCTCTCTGCCTACTTGTGATCTCTCTCTCTCTCTGTCAAATAAATAAATAAAGTCTTTAAAACAAAAACAAAAAAAAGAAATATCTAGTCTTGGAACACCTGCTGGCTCAGTTAGTAGAGCATGCAACTCTTGGTCTCACAAGGGCTTTGAGTTTGAGCCCCACACTGAGTGTAGAGATTACTTGAATAGAAAATTTAAAAAAAAAAAAAAAAAGGAAGAAAGAAAGAAAGAGAAATATCTAGTCTCAAACCGTTCTAGCTCCTGAACTTTTCCTATAATGTGCCTCTGGACTAGCTTTATATTTTTGCTCATCTGTTCAATTTTCAAATCAAAACTTTACCCTACTTCAAAGGAATCCTCCTATCTCTTTACTGTACACACAAGGTCCTCTGGTGTTCCTAAAAGGAACCTCCTAAGTTTTCCCTGGATCTAAACGTTTCATTGCAATTCCCCAGTCTAAAGCACTCTCTCCCTACATTCTACAAAAACTTTTCAGAAAATGGGGTTTGGATAATTACCCTGTGTTCGGTACAAATATGGTATCAAGAGTCAGTTTCAACCCTTCAGCCAACTGAAAAACAAAGATTTAAAATAAACAATTAGTAATTTTCTGTTTTTTTTGACCAAATATTAAGTTACTTACTAAGTTATGTCTTTATCCTTCCCCTCCCCCTTAACTCCAGGTTTCATCAGATTCTCTCACCAAAAACCAGGTTTAAATATATAGGTCAAATTTTATCACAGCCAATAACATTAATTACAGTAAAAAAACAACAAAATTCCAATACAACCAAGTAATCTTGATACTCTCTTGAAATTACTGCAATGAGATAATTTGACATTTAACAAGTCAACCTAAGGAATTTATTCAGTTGCTCATATGTTATCTGTGGTAGTGTGCATGCTGACATACCTCAAAAACAGTGCCCTGTACATAGCAAATACTTAATGAGTATCTGCTGATAAATTTTCCTCTGTAAAGACATGGTAGAATTTAGAAACACTTTTCTATGGAGCCAGTTTTGCAGCAAATACAAAGTAAAATCAAACTGCTTCACTATGAATAATTTGGTTTACTCAGGAGAGGCTCAGTTATAAACAGAACTGGTCAGAACAAAGATGTAATGTGCTAATTATGCACTCACAAAGCTGTATTTCTAGAAATCTAAGATTTATCAAAGATGGCCACATGCAGAAAAAAATATGGCTATTATCTAGGTTATAAGATCTCGCT
This sequence comes from Taxidea taxus jeffersonii, assembly GCA_003697995.1. Lineage (NCBI taxonomy): Eukaryota > Metazoa > Chordata > Mammalia > Carnivora > Mustelidae > Taxidea > Taxidea taxus. The sequence goes on along the minus strand of ML108955.1, from coordinate 44,871 downwards.
CACACTGTATTTGGGGTTTACAGATCATTTTATCTGCAAGATAAATTTAACCTACAAATAATTCCTAATGCTTTCTCTTACCTTATTTTCCAAAGAGATTTCTGTTCCAAGAGTATTGTCTGTGTTCCATTTCTGGGTGAAGGTAAGTCCATAGTTACAGATCTTATATTTGGTCTCTAGGTTGCCTGATGCTTTCCCTGTATCAGTGTAGGCATGACCAGAAGTAGAAAATTCCTGATAAGCAAGAAAAATAATTACTTTAAAATCAACTCATCAAACAAAATATTTCAGAAAGTAGTGTTGAATGCATCAGAAACCAATACAGTTTGTTACCTCAAAGTATTTCCTGCTTTCTTATTTCTAAAGTTTAATCAGTTTCAGATCTTTCCATTGTTCCACCTCTCTTACTGATGCTTCTTGTTCCATATACTCTTACTAAAATGGGAATCTTAAATTCTTTCCTTTAGAAGAGAAATATCTTTACTGAAAATAAATGCCTTTACTAAAAAGACAAAAATATCGAATCTTGAACATTTTCTTTCATGACTTGAAAAAAGATTACTCATTCCCTATCATATCTTTCAAACTATCAGTTAATTTTAAAGTCCTTAAAAATCCCCAAACACCAGAAAGGATTACCCACCCTCTTTCTTTTTTTTTTTTTAAAGATTTTATTTATTTATTTGAGAGGGGAGAGAGAGAGTACATGAGCATGCAAGAGTAGGGGGGAGGGAGAAGCAAACTCCCTGCTGAGCAGGGAGCCCCACATGGGGCTCAATCCCAAGGTGCTGGGATCATGACCTGAGCCAACAGCAGACCCTTAATCGACCGATCCCCCCAGGTGTCCCAGCCCTACCCCTCTTTTAAGAGAACTTCGGTACATTAAATTTTTTTAAATTTTTATTGTGGTAAAATACATCTTACATAAAATTTACCATTTTTAAGTATGGAGTTCAGTGGCATGAAGTACAGTTACACCATCACCAAAATTTTATTGCTTTGGTCCACAAAACTATAGGGAAAACTTCTGGTATAAACAATCTCAATACTTGAAAATATGGACCCATTTTTCACAATATAACAGAATGGCATAACCTGTCTTTCTTTCTCCCCTATCTACCTTTTAAAGTGCTTTCTATCAAATAGTTACTATGAACACCTTAAAATATATCCTCCTCCCTAGGTAGGTGTCATTTTAGTCATATGACAATGAGCAATAGGAAACAGATCTCCCTCTAAAAGGAAGCAAACAGTCAACACCTGTCACTGACAATCTATGAGCTGTCAAGAAATAAACCTTCTGATTGGCCCTGTTTTTAGAGAACATTTCTGAAATACTGCCAGCAGTCATGAAATGCTACCAGCCCTGAGCAGGTCTGTTTCACTGCCTGCATTAAGAATCCTCCCTTTACCAAAGAGCCTGTTCCCTACCTCTACCTCTAAGGCTGATGAAACAACTGGGAAACTATGATCTGTTTATCAACACCACGCAGGAAATTTTCCAAGAGAGTATCATGCTGCACATTTTAGGGCAAGGCCTCAGTACAAAATGACAAAATGCTAGTCATGTTTAATAGTCCACACAATGCGAGCATTGCTTTCTTTAGCAGATCCAACTACCCAATGTTTTATTTTTCATATATGCCCCTCATAAACTTGAAAGTATAGCATAGATAAACCTCAATTTCAGTGTTAGGAAAACGTCACACACAAAACTAAGGTAGGAGTGTATTTAGTCTACATCTTTTCCTTGTTACCATTATTTCTTAGTTTGAAGTTCTCTCGAGAGTCTAAAATACCTGAAGAACAAATCTTAAAGAAAAGACCAGAATTTTTCAAGTTAGAAAGTTTAACTGGCTCACAATTGCTTTAGTTTTTCTCTAACTTCATCATTAGATCAAACAGTGCAAAATACATTTATAACATGCATGTAATATCTATAGCTCTACAGTAAAAGCCAGTACGCAACGAAACCACCACAAAAATGTTATGTGAAGTAGATGGTATATGATACAAATATTAAGTGCAATCTAAGAATTGATTGCAATGGATGAATGGAGCAATGGATGAAATTTATCCTAAATCAATACTGGAGACCAAAAGCAGCCATAAAAGCAAGCACACAAATATGCTCTGTTTTTCTTACCATCTGAATGAACAGTCCCACACCACAGCAGCATGGAAAGGAGATAAAATTTTAGTCGATGATTTTTGCAACACAAACCTAACTTGACCAAATTCTGAAACCCTATTCAAAGTTAGTATAATTTTTCTCTTTTAACAGAACCATGTAACAATATGTCATTCCGCAGTAGCTGCACATGTATTTATTTACCACTAGAAAAACCCAGGAAGAACATGATAGTGACAAACCAGGAGTATGAGACAAAGTATCGTAAGAATTCCACATTCCTTTAGCTCCTCTAATTAAATTATTGTATCTGGAAATAAAATTAGCACTGGTTTAAATAGGTAAATACTAAAAAGATATGCTATCAGTGAGCAGAAATCAGAGAATACAGTGAATGTAGAGTTAATCTATTTGCCAGATTTACTGAACAAAAGTTCTGGTTTATACTTTGAAAAATATGCCTGTATCCTTTACTATATTCTTAACTTCCAGTAAAAAAGACCTTATGAACATCCAATAAAAACTGTAGATTAAGCCTTTGCATTAATTTAGTTCCACATTTGTTTTGACCAATCATGAAGGGATAGACTATAATTTGTTTTTGCAAGAGGGCAATAAAACCTACTTGAACCCATCAAAATGGAAGTAAATTTTTAGTACCCACATATGTATTCATAAAAGTATAAAGATATGATACGGGTAAAAAAATACATATATTTTATATCTTCTGAGAGTAAAACTCAGCATATTCTTATTATGAGGAGGAGAATTCTTATTATTATTCTTATTATGAGAACTTTTATTCTCCCCCCAAATTCAACCTGATTGTCTAAGGCAAAGATGCTCACTGAAATCTGAGAGTATGAGGAAACTGTAGGGAGGACAGCATAGTGCCAAATGTACACTGACTCAAAGAACTAGACTGAACAATTTTTTAACAGGTTCCTTTAAGTTAATTATGCTATATCTATTAAAATTATATTGGGTACTCACCACTCCACTACAGGACTTGGTTCTCAGATCTATTTTGACCATGCCAAATCCTAGGCAAAAAGAAAAACACAGTAATGTACAAAATGTGATATTCACTCTAGTTTTTACAACTTAGAGGTTATGAAAACAGTCCATTTACCTTCTATATGGAAAACACACAGTATCCTCATTAGATTAGAGTTCCATTAAAAACCGAATTATGAAATAAGTATAATTTTTAAGCTCTCAAAGAAAAAAAATTATCAGAAAATATTATGCTTATGTAAGTACAGACTTAATTATACTAGTTAATAAGAAAAATCAAATGTATATAGCACAAAAATTGAAAGACTGTTTTAAAAATCAAAAACATGGACACCTGGGTAGTTGTCATTAAGCATCTGCCTTGGCTCAGGTCATGATCCCAGGGTCTGGGATCAAGCCACACATCGGGCTCCCTGCTCCGTGGGAACTGTGCTTCTCCCTCTCCTACTCCCCCTGCTTGTGTTTCCTCTCTTGCTGTCTCTCTCTCGTCAAATAAATAAATAAAATTAAATATATATATATGTCCATTTGGGATCAAGAATATCAAAACCACATTGAGATACCACCTTACACCAGTTAGAATGGCCAAAATTAGCAAGACAGGAAACAAGTGTTGGAGAGGATGTGGAGAAAGGGGAACCCTCTTACACCGTTGGTGGGAATGCAAGTTGGTGCAACCACTTTGGAAAACAGTGTGGAGATTCCTTAAGAAATTAAAAATAGAACTTCCCTATGACCCTGCAATAGCACTACTGGGTATTTACCCCAAAGATACAGATGTAGTGAAAAGAAGGGCCATCTGTATCCCAATGTTCATAGCAGCAATGGCCACGGTCGCCAAACTGTGGAAAGAACCAAAATGCCCTTCAACAGACGAATGGATAAAGAAGATGTGGTCCATATACACTATGGAGTATTATGCCTCCATTAGAAAGGATGAATACCCAACTTTTGTATCAGCATGGACGGGACTGGAAGAGATTATGCTGAGTGAAATAAGTCAAGCAGAGAGAGTCAATTATCATATGGTTTCACTTATTTGTGGAGCATAACAAATAACACAGAGGACGTGGGGAGATGGAGATGAGAAGGGAGTTGAGGGAAATTGGAAGGGGAGTTGAACCATGAGAGACTATGGACTCTGAAAAACATTGAGGGTTTTGAAGGGGCGGGGGGGGGGAGGGTTGGGGGGGCCAGGTGGTGGGTTTTATGGAGGGCACGTATTACATGGAGCACTGGGTGTGGTGCATAAACAATGAATTCTGTTATATGGAAAAGAAATTAAATAAATAAAAAAATTATTAAAAAAAAAAAGAATATGTTACTCCAAAGAAGTCAAAAGTTCTATCTTCATGACCATGAAAATACCCATTATTTGGAGGAGGAAAAATGTACCCCCCACTTTAACTGTCTCCAGGGCTAGCCAGAAGGGACAAAAGTATTACAGATTTCTATTACTTCATCTTACAGATAACATTAAATATGCAAATGTATATGCACGTATATTTGTATATAATTGCTTTTAACGCCTGTAAGGCACTCTACCTCTAAGGAGTCAAGTCTAATAATCTGTTGATAGTTATCCTCTTAAATCTTGTGAAGTAGATTAATATTAACTTAACCTCATTTTACGAGCACGGCATCAACCCTTACCCCAAATTGGAAATGTACAATAGCACACTTACCATATCCTTTATTGAAGACATCCTTCGCGGCCTTTCCTAGGTCACAGTAAGTCGGTGTGTTACACATATCTTATGAAGAAAAATAAGGACAAAGGAATAAAAAGAGCCATTTAGTATTTACTCACCCACAGTCCTAGTATTTAGTCCTGTGAGAAGAGATATACAGTTTTCTCTGCCTTTGCATCATTAATGCTTACACCCTAATGCAAGCAAAGTTAGGAGAAGGCATTCTGCTTCTTTACGAAGAACTTTCCAGGGGTGCCTGGGTGGCTCAGTTGGTTAAGCATCTGCCTTGGCTCAGGTCATAACCCCAAGGTCCTGGGATCGAGTCCCACATCGGCTCCCTGCTCAGTGGAGAGCCTGCTTCTCCCTCTCCCTCTGCCCGCCACTCTGCCTACTTGTGTTCTCTCTCTCTCTGTGTCAGATACAAAGAACTTTCCAGAATGTGGGATAATAAAAGGGTTTTTTCATGAGATTCACAGAGATCATCTTTCTGACTGCATTTCAAAGAAAAATTTCTCAGAGGCTGAAGGAGAAGCTTTGTTAAATTGGACTTTTTACTTAAAAAAAAATATATATATGCAAACTTTACATTGGAAAAACATTTCTTGTGCTGTTATAAAGCCAAGAGCTACTAAAGTGACAAAGTAAAATTGTTTTGGAGAACTGTAAGAATAGATGCATTAAAAATCTTCAGGGTTAACATTTTTGCCACTGTGAAACTTAGCTCTTAAAATAATTACCATACTAATTGGAATGAATTCATTCAGAATATGTCCTCTCTCAAAGCTCTTTTAAAAATAAAAGTATATAATCCTACCCATTAACCACAAACAGGATAAATTCTACCTGCAGCAATTCTGCTTACCAAAAACTGGTGTATACTCTAAAGTTAAAGCCTTCAAAAATCAAAGGTGCCTTCAGTTTTCACATTACCTACTTGGTACTCACACAGCTTTTCTACTGCCAATATGGCTTTCATGTTGAAGTTCTCAGAAGCTCTGTCTACACGGATAAACATACCACCCCTCTGCCCTCTTGTCCTGCAACAGCCTCAACAGCCATGTCTAGCCAACTGTAGAACCATCTCAAGCAGTCCTATTAGTCCAATACCAGAAAAATCCAGAGCACCAGCTATCCCATGAAATTACTGTCTGAATTATCTACACAATCAAACTAATATTTACTTATATTCAGCCTGGCTCTTAATCTGCCCCTCTACTAAGTTTCTGCCTATACCATCATATCTGAACACAACATACGCTTATGATGCACTTTTTGTGATTTAAAATTTGTTCCTTAACCTAAACCTGTCAAATATGACAGACATACGTTAAGAGGGCGGAGTATAATACAAAATATATATATAAAGAGAAAAGAATATTAGTAAAGGTGAAAGAGAGAGTACTGACTCATACAGTAATAAAACTGTCCTAAGTCAGGGTTTCAGAGTTCACTTCCAGGGCAATTCTTTTACAATTCAATTTCCTGCATTTAAATGACCTATTCTAGACTATTTACACATTGCCAACTGCAATTTGATACTACTCCTTCATTATTTCAGCCGATGCTGGTATCTGATGAAATTTGCCAGAAGTCTAAACATGAGGAGGTTGATATAGAAAGGCAAGCACTATATAGTCACATAAAAATGTTAAGTCTTTAACAGTCTGGATTTTCATCTACTGACAAGAGAAAAGATACACTTAACTGTTTAGAAACATCCATCTGACGACAGTCTTTTAGCATTTTGCTTTATTTTTTCAAAATCACTGCTAAAGACACTTTGCAAAAGTGTAGCCGGTTTAGTTTACTAAGTGATCTCAATTCTGCCTAGTTCAAGCTTACTTTTTCAGGCCCATGCTTCTGATGGGTAATGCACTGCTGGTATGATCAAGCAAAAACAGAGAAGACACAGAGACTTCATGTCACTCGGGAGTCAAGCTATCATCACATATTTCTATCAGCTCTACAAAATGCACTCGTTCGTTGGCATGCACAACGTACGAGGTTGCTTTAGATGCAGACAGCCCGGGAAGAGTTAATTAGGTAACACTGCTTTACACAATTACTAACTTGACAGTAAAGAGCCCTTTTTGTTCCTCGTTCCGCCTTCTTCAGTTGCACATATAGCATCCTCCCCTTGGCGATAAGCAGTGTTACAGAGCTCCCCTGATACTGGACAACAATTCCAGAGAGGAAGCTGGGGGCGGGGGGTGGGGGTGGGGTGGGTTTGGGGTTCGAGGACCCAACTTCCCTAGAAACCAACCTCCTTTCTTGCCTGACGCCTAGAAAGTCCTGTGGGCCCACCAAAAAGGAAGAGGGCGCTCCGAGCGCCGCTCCCCACGCCAGCGTTGCGGCTCCATCACCTGAGGCGGTCAGGGGAGCAAGGTCCCCCCTGCCGCCGGCGGCCCGCTGGGGCCCGCGCCCCGTTAGGCTCCTCTCTCCCTTCCGGGCTCTCCGTTAGGCCCGCCTCCTGCTGGGTCCCTTGCTCGGTGGCGGACCGTTACCCACCCCGGCCCGGCCCCACCGGGCTGCCGGCCGCCCGGCCCACGGTCTCGAGTTCCCTCACCTCCAACCAGTGGGCCTGGCTCCGCTCTGCCAGGGCAAAGCTGAAGGTCTTCTTCAAACCAACGCCGTCCGCGCCTGCGCGGCCTCACTCTCCCCGCGGCGCCTGCGCGCCCCTACCCGCCCCTCCCGCGCACGGCGTTTGCGCTGTAGTGTCGCGCCGGGGTCGCGTGCCGCGGGTCTGAGTGCCAAGAGGAACTCAGAACCCAACTGTCTGGCTTCGTGTGCGCGCGTGCGCGAGAGAGCCCGGCGAACAGGTGGCAGGAGCGGGGGTTGACGTAGGCGAAGAGGCCTTGGGGACCGCACCTTTGTCCCTGAAGAGGCTCGCTCTCGCGAGAACGCCCGGAGGTTACTAGTTACTGTTGCTATGGGAGGGGCTGCGGGGCTGGAGAGGACCTGGGACGCCCCTGATGGATGCTGTGGCCTGGCATGTTTCGTTCAGATGCCGAGATCTTTATGGGAATTTCGTCTCCGGCTGACTAAAATTCAAGAAAGTGATCCTTAGGTTATCTCATCTTAAGGATGAGTAAACGAGGCCCCCAGGGGTAAGTGACGTGACTTATTCAAGATCACACAGGTAGTGATAGATTATAATTAAAAGGGAGAGAGATGGAGGAGAGAAAGCTCTTCTTTAGAGAATACCAACTAATAGATACAGAAGAAATTATAGAAAGAGAAAATCATCACTCTGGATCCACCAATTTCAGACAAAAGTTATCAATAGATACTAGACATTTGAAGACAGTCACACAGTTGCAAAGTGTCCGCCTACAGACTCCTCACTAAAGAGAAAAGGAGCATCTTCACATCAGAGAAGTCAAGTAATCAAACTTAACAGGACCAGGGATGGTACAGACCATGTCATGTGCTCCCCATGTGATGCACAGAGGTCACAAAGGTGTTATTCTTGCTAAAGTTGTGACTCTATTCATGAACCAATCAGACAAGTCCGAGTTGAGGGACATTCTGCAAAACAACCACTGAGTCTCTTCTAAAATGTGAATTTCAGGAAAGATTAAGAAAAAGGCTAATGAACTATTCTAGATTAAAGGAGACGAAAGAAAGGTATGGCACTGCAAGCAATGTGATCTTCAATTGAAACCTGGATCAAAAAAACCAAACGGCTATTGAGAAACATTATTGGCATAATTGGGAAAATTTGACTTTATATTGTTAGTAGTACAACAATGTATAATTTTCAGATGTTCATAATTGCATCTGGGTTATGCAGAAATGGCCTTGATTTTAGGAGATTATGCTAAAGTATTTAGGAATGAAATAGCATGTATTTGCATGAGCTCAAATGGTTAAGAAAAAAAAGACAAAAACAGAAATGTACAAAACATTAACAATTGGTGAATCTAGGTGGAAGATATATGGGTGTTCATTGTATTATTCTTGAAACTTTTCTGTAAGTTTAAAATTTTTCAAAATAAAAAGTTGGGGAGAAAAAAGCCCCCCCAAAGTTATTGATGTTCAGTCTACAAGCTGCCGCTTGAATCAGTGGGCAGATGTCATTGTTTGCCTGGTGTGTGTAAGGAAGGCATTTCAGGCTGATAGATAAGTAAAGATAAATGCTCCCAAAGAGCTCATAATATAGGACTTGGACCAATACCTGCTGAATGAGGCAGAATATGATAAATATCATAAGCAAAGCAGTATTACTTAGTAGGCTAAATGAAATGAGCTTTGGAGTCCAAGGAGGCCGAGTTTGTATCCTAGGTGGGCCAGCTCTTTGGTCTTAGGCAAGCAACTTAACCTCTCTGTGGCTCAGTCTCTACCTTTGTGTAGTAGAAATAAATAGTATCTACTTCAAAGGATTGAGTGGATAAGAAATAAAATAATGTATCTATAGCATATAGATACCTGGCATGTGGAAGATATTCATTGTTAATAACAGATGAAAAGGAATATGCTGTAAGAGTTTAAAAGCTATACAAAAATTGGCTCTAATATATGTATGTGTGCATATATGTGTATATGTGTGTGTGCGCGCGCACGTGCCTTGGTCAGCTATAGCAGGCCATTAAAAGCTATTAAAAAGAGCACTTGTGGGACACCTGGGTGGCTTAGTTGGTTAAGCAGCTGCTTTCGGCTCAGGTCATGAGCCCAGCGTCCTGGGATCAAGTCCCACATCGGGCTCCTTGCTCGGCAGGGAGCTGCTTCTCCCTCTGCCTCTGCCTGCCACTCTGTCTGCCTGTGCTCGTTTGCTCTCTCTCCCTCTCTCTCTGACAAATAAATAAAATCTTTTTTTAAAAAAGAGCACTTGAATGGGAATTTGGCAACACTCCTTCCTTCAGCTTGTTATCCAAAGATCTTTCTTTTGAAAGGACTTGACCACACCAGCCCTAGGTCATACAGAGAGACTTCCTCAGGAAAGTGATGAAAGAACGTGTTAAGGAAAACAGCTGCCACCCAGGAATTTCTTCCTTTGCTTCATGTCTCTCCAGCCCTGTCAACTTAACTGGGTCCACGTTCATGCTCAATGCCCATACTAAGACCCTGGCCTCAGCCACCTTGAAACTACAGCCAGTTCTCTTTCCCCCATTGCACTTGGGATCTAAATGCTTGGGAACTCCAAATCCTAGTAACATGGCATTATCCTTCTATAAAGTCTTTAGAAATGGGATTTTAGAGCAGGGAAGGGATTTTAGACTCCTTCATAGGTGAGGTACTTGTTATGTACAGGGCACCATGCTTAGAGCTGATGTAGGAGGAAACAGCCCTATGTGTCAGTGCTGTCTGGGTTCAGAGGCCCACGTCAACTCGAGGGTGAGCAGTTTCCCAGTACAAGTCACCTGCTCTAGTCAAGACAGCCTGCTGATCTGCCTCTCTTACCTTTTTGAGAGAAAAATCTCAGAAGGTTAGCATAATTTTACCCTCAGAAATGAAAAACAACTGGAGCAGAGGCCCCACCATGAAGATTTGATAGTTCAATTACTAAATTGAACTAAATGTAAAGAATTACTAAATTGAGCTAAATGTAAAAAATAAGATTCTGAAGCCAGTGGTGTTATTTAATCCTTTTCAGTAAAACAAAAGAGCTCACTTGTTTTCAGGGACTCCAAAAGACTGATGAGGGGTGAGGGTCCCCTAGTCACTGAGCAACTAAAGGCATCTTTGGAGAGGAAGAGGTACAAACCATGCCCCTTGGCCTTCTACAGGGAGGCTGCAGGTCACAGAGGGACCCAGCGGTGAAAACCCCTCAGTATGCTGGGGGAGAGACTAAAGGCTACTCTGAGGAAGGGATATCTCAGAATGGCTCAGGTGGATGACAGGGGAATGGCTTCCAGCACAGAGGGACAGAGTGATTAAAGATGTCAATATACTATACCCCAAAATTCCGTGTCTAGGGGTTTGTCTTAAGGAAGCAATCATAGATGTGTGCAAAGACTTAAACAGCTTGATTGATTTAGAATAGCAAAAATTTTAAAACAACCTAAATGGCCAACATTTAGAGGATTCATTAAGTAAACTACGATATACCCATATTCTGGGTTATGGTACGGCCAAATGTTCTGATTAGCATTTGATGATCTAAGGGAAAGGTTTGGTGAAAAACAAAGAGGAGGAAGCAAAAGTAAATACAGTGTAATCCCAAATTGTGTGTGTGTGTGTTGTAATTTTACTTTAAGAAGAAGCAGTGGAGGGACACCTGGGTGGCTCAGTCAGCCAAAAAGCATCTGTTTTTGGCTCAGATCATGATCCTGGAATGGAGCCCCATGTCTGACTCCTTGCTCAGCAGGGGAGTCTGCTTCTCCCTCTTTCTGCCTCTCCCCCTGCTTGCACGTGCTGTCTCTCTCTCTCAAATAAATATTTTTAAAATTTTTAAAAAGATTTTATCTATTTGTCAGAGAGAGAGCGCAAGAACCAGAGGAAGCAGAAGGCTCCCAGCTGAGCAAGGAACCCAGTGCAGGACTTGAACTGAGGACCCAGTAAATAAAATCTTTAAAAGAAGAAGCAATGGAATTCTAACCATAAACATCAGTGCTGAAGAGGCAGGCAGCGTGACTGACTAGAGGAGATACACATGGGGACATGTAGGCATTAGTAATGGCTAGTTCTGGAGCTGGTGATAGATTAATTTTATTGTATATTAAATAGGTAAATGCTATATGTATATGTGCATATGTACCTACATAGAAAGAAATTGGGAGAATTTACCAAAATTTGGTAGTGACTGTCTGCTGGGTTAGAGTATATGTGACTTTTATTTTCTTCTTTACACTTTCCTGTATTTTACAAAATTTTTTAATATGGAAACATGTTTTTCAGTTAGAAAGCTTAAGGTTAGTCTCATAAGGTGGGGAAGTACTGAGGTTTATAAGAAGAGAAGTAGTGTTCCATGGGGAATTTCCACCAAAAATTGGGAAACGCCTCTGGAATGGAGTACCTCGGACTTCAACATTGGGCCCTCTGAGCGCCCACTTCACTTGACCATGAGAGGGTGCAAGGAACCAGAGTAAAAACGAAGCTAAACCTGCCAGCATACCCTGGGCTTGGGTTTGTGAGTCAGGGTGATGAACCCTTCCCTCCTCCTGCCCCCGGGGGCTTCATCCAAATTCTTCACAAGGTTTGAACACAGGTATGAATCCTACAGGATTGGATGGTGTGTCTCAGGGCTGCCCTACCAAAGTCAGGGGCTCCGTTGAATGTCAAAAGGGCACCCTTAAGTCTTTGTGAGTTTTCTGAGGAAATCGGTTTTGTCAATGTACCCCACGCAGATTAGGGTACAGCTGGACCGACACAACCTGCAAGTTGTGCTTGCAAGTTAACTGCTATATTCACATTTCCAGAAAAGATAATTTAGGGGAAAGGTGACATAGTCCTACAGTTGTATGTAACCCAAATACAGCAACTGGCAGTGTTCTCTGTGATTTTATTTCCTTTTTTTTAAAGATTTTATTTATTTATTTGACAGACAGAGATGAGAAGCAGGCTCCCTGCTGAGCAGACAGCCCGATGCCAGGCTTGATCCCAGGACCCCGGGATCATGAACTGAGCCGAAGGCAGAGGCTTAACCCACTGAGCCACCCAGGCACCCCACTGTGATTTTATTTCCTAGTGAATATACAGCTGTGTTTCAAGTGATTTGATGTTTGGGGACTTATAGTAGCAAGCAATGTACTGTGGTGTAGAGGAAAAAAAAATAAACTTTGGAACCAGAAACCTGTTGTTCAATTCTACCATCTATCCACAATTCACTAGCTGTGAGCCTGGGGCAAATTACTTGAACTCTCTGAACCTCAATGTCTTCATTTTTAAAATGAGGACCACCAGAAGTAAACTGGTCAAATGGGGCCTACCCAGAGGGCTCAAGGCACAGATAGCTTTCTTTGGCCAAAGCTGTGAGGAGGCTTGGGGCCACTTCCAAGGGACATCCAGGGCAAGATCCTGGCCAGAGAAGGCTGGATCACACCCTGAGTCAGATACACCACAACTCTAAAATAGGCTTTGTTTAGGGAATGTCCTTCTCCTTCAGGCATGCACACATTAGTTGAAATGGCTTTTCACTTCAGGAAAGAAGATAGAAAAAGACGGTGTCTGGGGACGCCTGGGTGGCTCAGTTGGTTAAGCAGCTGTCTTCGGCTCAGGTCATGATCCCAGCGTCCTGGGATCGAGTCCCACATCCGGCTCCTTGCTCGGCAGGGAGCCTGCTTCTCTCTCTGCCTCTGCCTCTGCCTGCCTCTCTGTCTGCCTGTGCTTGCTCTCTCTCTCTCTATAACAAATAAATAAAAATTAAAAAAAATCTTAAAAAAAAAGGACGGTGTCTGGACTGTTTGGAGGCTGTGTATTTTTTTTTAGATTTTATTTATTTATTTGTCAGAGAGAGAGAGAGCGAGCACAGGCAGACAGAGAGGCAGGCAGAGGCAGAGGGAGAAGCAGGCTCCCTGCTGAGCAAGGAGCCCGATGTGGGACTCGATCCCAGGATGCTGGGATCATGACCCGAGCCGAAGGCAGCTGCTTAACCAACTGAGCCACCCAGGCGTCCCTGGAGGCTGTGTATTAAGGGCATGGCACTGTTCTTAGGCTTCTGAAGTGTACTTTCTGAGACCCAGATCCATGACTGGCCAAATTCTCCACTTTTGCTGAAAAAGCTTCAAACGACAGGAGGGAAGTATGTGTCAGGACGGAGACTCGACAAGTTTGAGCCTATAGAAACATTAAAACTGTTGGAAATGACCATGCTGAAACATAAAGGACATGGCCCTTCCATTAGTCTTCTCAAAGACACATTTTCAAAACGTATTATAGCACACTCCTGTAACACCTTGTGTCCTGTATATAGAGCTGTGAGGACCTGAGGGTGTTGTGGTTGTTGGCAGCCCAAACCCCTACTTCTCTGTGCAAGCAATAGGAAGCTCTCCTTCATGTTCCAGAAGGTACAACCTTGGAAAACCCTTCCAACTTTGAAGGAGTAGAGGTCACTGAATAGCATTTGCTCAGCCTTGTGGTGTCTCAGTGCTATGGGCACACAGCACAGACCTTCATCTCCCTGCTTGTATTTGAAACAGCTTCTAGGCACAGGAAACGAGATGGTAGTTGAGAGATATGGACCACACATTCGTTTCTCAGAGTGAAGTAGAAGGGGAGTCTACCTTGCTGATCACTCACAATTTCCTGGCTATTCATTCTTTGAATGAGAAGTGGGTAGCTGAAGGACGGTTCCACAAAAGCTGTTTCCTTTCTGAGAGGTATACTAGGAAAGTGGTGTACCTTCAACAAACGTTTATGCAATGTGGCATTGCCTCACAGCCCCCTTCTCCCCGGGATGGGTCCCTGGCTCCTTCATCAGGCGTGGGCGCACACGTTGAAAACACTTGTGTCTTCCCAAAAGCAAACGTGGCTTGAAACCTGGTTCTCTGCCATGTTCTTGCTGAGTGCTCTTTGAGCTTGTGGGTCTTAAGTTTGGCTCCCTCACCTACCTTGCGCCATGCCCTCTCATCTTGCATGAAGACCTTAGTCAGAAGATACATGGTGCACGGCCTTGTTTCTCAGAGTTCTGAATGCACATCTCTCTTTAGACTGCCACACGTTTATCTGAAACATCCTCTTTCTCCATTACTCTAGGTTGCAACGTACAATCTGAACCAACAGGTTTTGCTGAGTGCCTAGCATTTGCCTTACGCTTTAGCATACACTTTGGAGAGTGAGTTTATTTTCGGTTTCTGTTTCCTGGCCGTCATGTGTCTGATGGCACTTCTTTCTCAGTCCCACCCACTTTGGGGATATGATCCCATCGGTCAGTGAAGGTGGTTCAAGTTCTGTGTTCTCTCTTAGAATCAAGGGTATCACACATCACAGTTCAATGCATTCCACTCAGAACTGCAGAATGCCATTACATCTAGAGCACTTTGCTCTCGGTACTCTTTCTCAGTGTCAAGGCTTTCCCACCAAACTGGTACATGCAGTACATGTGGGATGTGTGACTCTGTAGGTCTCTTCAATGGAACACTTCCAGGTTAGAGAAAGAAGATCTTAATCCGAATATCTTATTCCCAGAGTTGGAATGGGGCAGTTCACTAAGGCTTCCACACAGCCATTTGGGGAGGCTGTTTCCCTGCATCAAGTAGTTCCTTGAAAAGTGTATTTGACACAGAGTTGCCTATCAGGGTTTCGTGTATTGCCATTTCCATATATTTTTGCCCAATGCCGGAAAGGCCCCTATGGCCCAGACAGCACACAGTTATTGTATGACATTTTCTCTGCAATGCGCTGTGACTCTAGAACGGGCTTTGTTTAGGGAATGTCTTTCTCCTTCAGGAATGCACTCATTAGTTGAAATGGCTTTCAACTTCAGGAAAGAAGATAGAAAAAGGCGGTCTCTGGACTATTTGGAGACTGTGTATTAAGGGCATGGCACTGTTCTTAGGTTTCTGAAGGGTACTGAGAGCCAGATCCGTGGCCGACCAAACTCTCCACTTTTGCTGAAAAGGCTTCAAAGGACAGGAGGGAAGTATGCATCAGGAGGGACACTTGACAAGTTTTAGCCTGTAGAAACTTTTAAACTGTTAGAACTGACTGTGCTGAACCATAAAGGACACGGCCCTTCTGTTAGTCTTCTCAAAGACACATTTTCTTTTTTTTTTTTTTAAAGATTTTATTTACTTGACAGACAGAGATCACAAGTAGGCAGAGAGGCAGGCAGAGAGAGAGAGAGAGAGAGAGAGAGATGGAGAAGTAGGCTCCCCACTGAGCAGAGAGCCTGATGCGGGGCTCGATCCCAGGACCCTGAGACCATGACCCGAGCTGAAGGCAGAGGTTTAACCACTGAGCCACTCAGGCGCCCCTCAAAGACACATTTTCAAATCGTTTTACAGCACACTCCACTAACACCTTGTTTCCTGTATAAAGAGCTCTGGGGACCTAAGGGTGTTGTGGTAGTGGGCAGCCCAAACCCCTACTTCTTTCTCTGTGCAAGCAATAGGACAACCGCTAGGTACAACCTTGGAAAACACTCCCAAATTTGAAGTAGAGGTCACTGAATAGCATTTGCTCAGCCTTGTGGTGTCTCAGTGCTATGGGCACACAGCACAGACCGTCGTCTCCCCGCTTGTATTTGAAACGGCTCTCAACTACCATTGAGAACTGCGGCCGACACATTCTTTTCTCAGAGTGAAGTAGAAGGGGAGTCTACCTTGCTGATCACTCACAATTTCCTGGCTATTCATTCTTTGAATGAGAAGTGGGTAGCTGAAGGACGGTTCCACAAAAGCTGTTTCTTTTCTGAGAGGTATACTAGGAGGCAGTGTACCTTCAAAAAACGTTTGTGCAATGTGGCATTGGCCTCACAGCCCCCTTCTCCCCAGGATCGGTCTGCGGCTCCTTCCTCAGGCATGGACACACACATTGAAAACACTTGTGTCTTCCCAAAAGCAAACGTGGCTTGAAAGCAGTTTCTCTGCCGTGTTGTTGCTGAGTGCTCTTTCTGCTTGCGGGTCTTAAGTTTACTCCCTCACCTACCTTGCGGCATGCCCCTCTCGTCTTGCAGCAAGATGTTAGTTAAAAGACCCTTGGTGCACGGACTTGTTTCTCAGAGTTCCCATTGCAGAGCTGTCTTTGGGACTGCTACACGTTTATCAGAAACGTTGTCTGTGAACATGACATGTGCTCTCAGTTGCAAGTTCCAATATGACCCAAAAGATTTCTCTGAGTGCCTAGCATTTGCCTTACACTTTAGCATAGGCCTTGGAAAGAGAGATTAGTTTCTGTTTCTCTTTCCCCGATGTCATGTTTTTGAAGGCCCATTTTTCTCAGTCCGCACCCACTTTGGGGATGTGCTTGCATCGTTCAGGGAAGGTAGATGAAGTCTTTGCTGTGTCTCAGAATCAAGGGTATCACACATCACAGTAGAATGCATTCTTTTCAGAGAGGCAGAATGCGGATACGTCTAGAGCATTTTGCTCCTGGTGCTCTTTCTCAGTGTCAAAGCTTTTCCTCAAATCTGGTACATGCAGTAACATGCGGGATGTGTGATTCTGTAGGTCACCTCAATGGAACACTTCCAGGTTCAAGAAAGGAGATCTCAGTTGTAAAACTGTATTTCCCAGTGTTGAGCATAGGCAGTTCCCTAACCCTTCCACAGGGCCGTTTGAGGAGGCTGTGTCCCTGCATCAAGAGGTTTCTTGAAAGGTGCATTCGACTCACAGTTCCCTATCAGTGTTTCATGTAGAGCTGTTTCCTGATATATATTTCCCCATGGCCGGAAAGGCCCCTATGGATAAGAGAGCACACAGTCATTGAATGAAATTTTCTCTGCAGTGTGATGTGACTCTAAAATGGGCTTCATTTAGGGAAAGTCCTTGTCCTTCAGGCATGCACACCTTAGTTGAAATGGCTTTTCCACATCAGGAGAGAAGATAGAAAAAGAGGGTCTCTGAGCCATTTGGAGACTGTGCATTAAGTGCATGGCACTGTTCTTAGGTTTCTGAAGCGTACTTTGGGAGAGCCAGATCCGTGGCCAACCAAACTCTCCACTTTTGCTGAAAAGGCTTCAAATGACAGGAGGGAAGTATGAGTCAGGACAGAAACTTGACAAGTTTGAGCGTGTAGAAACATTAAAACTGTTGGAAGTGACTGTGCTGAAACATAAAGGACATGGCCCCTCTGTTAGTCTCAAAGACACATTTTCAAAAACGTTTTACAGCAAACTCCACTAACGCTGTGTCCTGTTTGCAGAACTCTGAGGACCTAAGGGGGTTGTGGTAGTGGACAGCCCAAACCCCTATTTCTTTCTCTGTACAAGCAGTAGGAAACCCTCCTTCAGCTTCCACAAGGTACAACCTTGGAGAACGTTTCCGTCCTCGAAGAAGTAGAGGTCGCTGAAAGGCATTTGCTCAGCCTTGTGGTGTCTTAGAGCTATGGACACAGAGCACAGTCGTTCATCTCCTCCTTGTATTTGAAACCACTTCTAGGCTCAGGAAGCGAGACGGTAGTTGAGAGATGAGACCCACACATTCGTTTCTCAGTGTCAAGTACAGGGGGTGCTGTTCACTCACAATTCCTCAACTGCTTCATTCTTTAAGCGAGAAGTGGGTACCTGAAGGACGGTTCCACAAAAGCTGTTTCCTATCTTAGAGGTATACTAGGAAAGCACTGTACCTTCATCAAATGATCATGCAACCTGGCATTGCATTCACATCTTTCTTTCCCCAACGATGGGTCCAGGGCTCCTTCCTCAGGCATGGGCTCACAGGTTGAAACACTTGTGTTTCAACCAAGAGAAACCAAAAGAACCAAAAGAAAAAAATGGCTTGAATGCACGTTCTCTGCTGTGCTCTTGCTGAGTGCTCTTTCAGCTTGCGGGTCTTAAGTTTGGTCCCCTTATCTACCTTGCAACATGCCCCTCTCGTCTTGCATCAAGAACTTAGAAGACGCTTGGGGCACGGCCTTGTTTCTCAGAGTTCTGAACGCACATATCTCTTTAGGACTGCCACACGTTTACCTGAAACGTCCTCTGTTTCCATGATATGTGCTCTAGTTTGCAAGCACAATCTGAACCAACAGATTTCGTAGGGTGCCTAGCATTTGCCTTATGCTTTAGCATACACTTTGGAAAGGGAGTTTATTTTCTGTTTCTGTTTCCTGGCCGTCATGTGTCTGACAGCCTTCTTTTTCAGTCCCACCCACTTTGGGGATATGATCCCATAGATCAGTGAAGGTGGTTCAAGTTCTGTGTTCTCTCTTAGAATCGTGGGTATCACACATCACAGTACAATGCATTCTACTCAGAACGGCAGAATGCCATTACATCTAGAGCACTTTGCTCTCGGTGTTCTTTCTCAGTGTCAAGGCTTTCTCACCAAACTCATATGTACAGTAACATGAGGGATGTGTGATTCTATAGATCTCTTCTCTTTCCCCGCCATCATGTTCTTGAAGGCCCATTTTTCTCAGTCTGCACCACTTTGGGGATGTGCTTGCATCGTTCAGGGAAGGTGGTTCAAGTTCTCTGTTCTGTTTAAGAATCAAGGGTATCACACATCTCAGTAGAATGCATTCTACTCAGAGTGGCAGAATGCGAATATGTCTAGAGCACTTTGCTCTCGGTGCTCTTTCTCAGTGTCAAGGCTTTCCCACCAATTTGGTATGTGCAGTAACATGCAGGATGTGTGACCCTGTAGGTCTCTTCCATGGAACACTTCCAGCTTAGAGAAAGAAGATCTTAGTCCGAAAATCATATTCCCAGAGTTGGTATGGGGTAGTTCACTAAGGCTTCCACACAGCCGTTTGAGGAGGCTGTTTCCCTGCATCAAGAGGTTTCTTGAAAGGTACATTTGACTCACAGTTCCCTATCAGCGTTTCGTGTAGAGCCGTTTCCTGATATATATTTCCCCATGGCCGGAAAGGCCCCTATGGATAAGAGAGCACACAGTCATTGAATGAAATTTTCTCTGCAGTGTGATGTGACTCTAAAACGGGCTTCATTTAGGGAATGTCCTTGTCCTTCAGGCATGCACACCTTAGTTGAAATGGCTTTTCACATCAGGAAAGAAGATAGAAAAAGAACGTCTCTGAACCATTTGGAGACTGTGTATTAAGTGCATGGCACTGTTCTTAGGTTTCTGAAGTGTACTTTGGGAGAGCCAGATCCGTGGCCGACTAAACTCTCCACTTGCTGAAAAGGCTTCAAACAAGAGGAAGGAAGTATTGGTCAGAATGGTCTCTCGACATGTTTGAGTCTGTAGAAACATTAAAACTGTTGGAACTGACAGTGCTGAAACATAAAAGATTCGGCCCTTATGTTACTCTTCTCAAAGAAACATTTTCAAAATCGTTCTACAACACTCTATCACTTTGTGTCCCCTATACAGAGCTCTGAGGACCTAAGGTGATTGTGGTAGTTGGCAGCCCAAAGCCCTACTTCTTTCTTGTGCAAGCATAGGAAGCTCTCCTTCAGGTTCCACAAAGTACAAATTTGGAAAATGCATCCAACTTTGAAGGATTAGAGGTCGCTGAACAGCGTTTGCTCAACCTTGTGATGTCTTAGAGTTATGGGCACAGAGCACAGACCTTCGTCTCCGCCCTTGTGTTTGAAACCACTTCTAGGCTCTGGAAACGAGATGGTAGTTGAGAGATGTGGCCCGCACATTTGTTTCTGAGAGTCATGTAGAGGGGGCATCTTCCTTGCTCTACACTCACAATTTCGCAGCTGTTCACTCTTTATGCTAGAAGTCAATACCTGAAGGACGGTTCCACAAAAGCTGTTCACTTTCTGAGATGTATACGAGAAAAGCAGTGTACATTCATCAAAAGTTCATGCAACGTGGCATGGCACTCACCGCCT
Source organism: Taxidea taxus jeffersonii (assembly GCA_003697995.1). Taxonomy (NCBI): domain Eukaryota; kingdom Metazoa; phylum Chordata; class Mammalia; order Carnivora; family Mustelidae; genus Taxidea; species Taxidea taxus. The sequence goes on along the minus strand of ML108955.1, from coordinate 24,683 downwards.
TCTTTCCTGAAAGATCGGTCCGGGGCTCCTACCTCAGGCATGGACACACACATTGAAAATGCTTGTGTCTTCCCAAAAACTAATATAAGTTGTGGGTGGGTGCTAGAGTTGTGGCGTGCAGACGGTGTAGGCAGGGAGGGGGGATGCTGTATGTGTGGTGAGTCTTGCTGTAGCTGTAGTGTGCATGAGGGGAATAGGTGGCATGTTTGTGTATAGGTGTGTCTGGTGTCCTTGCGGTGTTGTGCTGGGTTGGTGTTTTGTATGTGTGTTGTGTGTGTTTGAGACATATGTTCTCTGTGGAATACATGTAGTGCATGCATTGTATTGGGTAGTGTGCATGGCCTATATCAGGTGGGTAGGTGTGTGTGTGTGTGAACTATGTATTGTACGTGTCATGTGTCTGTTGTTTGTGAGGTCCATGTGGTAAATGGGTCCACTATGGGTGAGTAGTGGGGATGTGTGTGGCGTCTTCATTGTGTACTGTTTCTATGGTGTGTGGTGTGTGTTTGCGTTGTATGGATGATGTATGTGGTAGGTGGGCTGAGCCTGTGGTGCAGGTGCTGTGCACGTTTGGTGGCCATTTGGTGTGCGTGCCCTGTGAGTGTTGTGTGCAGTGTTTGTACGTTTTCATGGTGCATGGGTGAGTGCAGAATGTGTGTGGTGTTGGTCTGTGTGCGATGGACAAGTGCTGGCATTGGATGGGTGGTGCAACCCTTGTGGGCCATGTGTGTGCAGCCCCTGGGGTTTCTTGGTGGTGTGGGTGCTTGGCATTTGTGTGGTGTTTGTGGGGTTCCTGTGTGTGTGGCATATGTGTAATTGTGTGAGCATGTGTGATGTTTGTGGGGTAAGTGCCTGTGTGTGGGTGGTATGTGTCCTGTGTATTTAGGATTGCTGGTGTGCATGTTTCAAAGGTTTGTGTGTTTGTTTGGCACAGCATGTGTGTGTGTGTGTGTGTGTGTGTATGTGTTACATACACGCTGTGTGTGTGTCAAGGTGTGTGTGAGGTATTGGGTGGTAGTGGAGTGGTGCGTATGTCATCTATGAGATAGGAGTGTCGTGTCTGTGGTACGTGTGAGTTTCTGTAGGATCTGGGAACTGTGTGCCTTCTGTGTGTGTGTGCGTGTGTGCATGCATGAGCAAGCACTGTGTTCCATGGAGGGGATGTGCTTGTGATAAATATATTGGGCGCTTTTGGTTTGACTGTGTTGTATAGGAGGTAAACCAAAGGTGAGTCTGTGGTGGATGGGAGCTGTGTATGGTTTTTGGTTGGTGTGGGTTCAGTAGGTGTGTGGCGCACATTGTGTATGTTGCATGGTGTGTGTGTGAGTGTGTGTCTGTGGTGAACTTGGTGTGTGCTCTATATGTTATAAGCGCGTGGTCATGTGTTGGGTGCGAGTTTTCTCTGTAGCACATGTGTGGTGTATATTGTGTATGAGCACAGTGTATGTGTGGTGTGATTGGTAATATGTGTGTTTGTGTGTGTAGCTTTGGTATGGTGTGTGTGTGTGTGGTGTATGCCTATTGTGTGTGTTCTATGTGTCAAGGGTGAGTACAGAGCCTATGAATGTGTTCTCTGTAGGAGTGGTGTGTTTATGGTGTAAGTCTCATATGGGATGCCCTATGTGTAGGTTGCAGGTGATTGGTATATGTGTTCGGTGCATGTGAGGTATGGGTGCTGGGTCTGCAGGCCCTCTGTTGTGTGTGGTGGGTCTGTGTAGTTTGGACCATGGGCATGTGATGGAAGTGTGCCCGGGCAGCTGTTTCTGTGCTGTCTGTGGGGTGCGCAATTGTATGTGATATATGCAGCTGTGAGAGTGGCATGTGTGTGGTGATGGTATGGCTAATTGTCAGTGCACTGGCCACAGTCCTTTCAGCAGCAACTATCCAGGGACAGGAGGGCCACCATGCTGGGGAGATACCAGATGCCAATTAGGCTTACTTACCCAGAATGAAAGTGAGAAGTCATCAACGTCTTTGAGTGATGGCAGTGTGAGTGAGAGCTCCATCCACATTGCCTTAGAGCAAAGACCTAGGCCCATCCAGCGTACCATGCTCCTGGAACCAAACCCTAAGGTAGGTTGGGCTTTTAGGCTCTGGACCATAATGGGCTGACACCCAAGTCCTCCCATTGATGGGAGCATCACACTGACCACAGGATTCAGCCTCTCATTCAGGAGGAAACCATTTCATTAGGTGCTATCTAGTACCCTAAGAGCGATAGAAACCAGTATGCTCCCCTGAGGCCATTCCCACCATCTTTGCCTCTTCAGGCAAAATGCACAAGGCCTGAGGAACCTCGTGACTCCCGGCCTCATTTCAGGCCTTCGTTGAGCCCTTATTTGCACTGGCAGGTTCCACATGCCTTATGGCTAAGACATAACCCTAACCCTAACCCTAACCCTAAACTTATCCCTAGTTTGGATGACCAGATTTCTGAAATCAGAAGAATGGTGGAGAAACCAATCAGATGGGAACCCTGACATGCACTGCATAATTTCGTGTGATCCCTGGAGGAAACCATGACATTTAGTAGTTTGCCTAACCCGCACAGAGAGACACACCTGCATGCATCCCTCAGGCCACCTCCAGCTTTGGAGACCCTTAGGACCACGATCCAGGCATCTAAAGATCATTCAGACACACATCCTCAGCTGAGCCATAGGGAGAGACCACAGCAGTGCCGGCAGACGGGGATGGCTTGCCCTTAGGACCTAACCCTAACTCTATGTTGGGTAATCATGCAACGGTCCCCAGAAATCTGGCTACATTGCCGTCCAAATTGGGGACCCCTTATTCACCTCACAGGACTCTAATTGGCACACTGAAAAAACTGTGCCATTTGGCTCTGTGCAGAATCCCCACTGAGGGAGAAATCTCCATTCACCCTAAAGGCACCCACACCTTCAGAGGACCCCTGACCACAATACCAGAGCGTGCTCAGACGCCAGAGTAATGCCCTAAGTGCGCTTTGAGAGCTTAGATCTGCACTGAACTGTCGGGCCTGCCATTACTCCAAGACAAATTCCTAACCCTTGATTGGGTGCTTAGGCCTGGGTCACAGGTCTGCTACATAATTCCTACAATTGAAGGGAATACCAGACACACCCTACGACTCAGCCTCACAGCCAAAAGGAAACTGTTTCATTCGATGCTACCTAGTACCCTCAGAGCGTTAGAAACCAGAATGCTCCCCTGAGGCCATTCCTGCCATCATTGGCCTCCTAGGCCAAAAGCCCAGGGCTGGAGGAGCCTCCTGAATTGCGGCCTCAACTGGCCTTTGGTAAGCCCTTATCTACACTGGCAGATTCGATCTGCCTTGTCCCTAAGACATAACCCTAACCCTAACCCTAACCGTTACCCTAAACCTATCCCTAACCCTATGGCTTTGTTGGGTGATCAGGCTTCTGAAATCAGTGGAATCGTCCAGAAACCCAACAGATGGGGGGCCCTTGACCTGCACCCAAAAATCTCCTCTGATCCCAGGAGGAACACATTACATTTAGAAGTATGGTTAACCCCCAGAGCAAGAAAAACCAGCACGCATCCCTCGGGCCACCCCCAGCTTAGGCGGCCCCCAGGACCAGGATCTAGGCATCTAAAGTTCCGGTAGGCACACACCATCAACTCAGCCATAGTGGGAGAGCACAGTAGTATCAGTAGAGCGGGGATAATTTGCCCCTAGGAACTAACCCTAACCCCAGGTTCGGTATTTTGGCTTCCATCCCCATTGGCCTGCCCTGTAGCCATCCAGATTGGGGACCCCTTATTCAAAACACAGGACTCTGACTGCCACCGATGTGGAAAATGTCCCATTTGGCACTGTGGAGTGCCCTACTGCCGGGAGAATCCTGCATGCTCCCTCTCGCCTCTCCCACCTTTGGAGGACACCCTGAACAATATTCTGGAATCAGACCCACTGCCAGAACAATGCCCTCAACCCAGCCCTCTGGAAAGCCTGCCCTCGCACTGGCCCATCGGGCTTGCCATGCTCCCAGAAAAGAACCCAAGCCCGAGGTTGGGGTTTCAGGCTCTAGACCCTAAAGGGCGGAAATCCAAGTACTCCCATTGATGGGAGCTTCAAACTGACTGCACGACTCAGCCTCTCAGTCAAGAGGAAACCTTTTCATTTGGACTATCTAGTACACTCAGAGAGGCAGAAACCAGCATGATCCCCTGATGCCATCCTGTCATCCTTGCCCCTGCAGGCCAAAAGCCCAGGGCGGGAGTAGCCTCCTGTCCCGCGGCCTCAATTCAGGCCTTGGGGGAGTCCTAATCTATGCTGACCGATTCTATCTGTCTTGTCCCTAAGAAGTAACCCTAACCCTAACCCTATGCCAAGGTTGGGTGATCAGGCTTCTGAAATCGGATGAATTGTACAGAAACCCATCAAACTGGGGACCTGTGACCCGCACCACAAAATTTCATCTGATCCCAGGAGGAACATATGACATTTAGAAGTATGACTAACCCCCAGAGTGAGAGAAACCAGCATGCATCCCTCAGGCCACCCGCAGCTTAGGCGGGCCCAAGAACCACAATCCAGGCATCTAAGGATCCTGTTGGCACACACCCTCAACTCAGCCATAGTGGGAGAGCACCACAGTATCAGCCGGGCGGGGAGAACATGCCCCTAGGAACTAACCCTAACCCTAGGTTGGATATTGTGGCTTCCATCCCCATAGGCCTGGACCCTTAGCCATCCAGATTGGCGATGTCTTATTCACAGCGCAGGACTCTGACTGCCACTGACGTGGAAACTGTACCATTTGGCACTGTGCTGTACCCTCCGGGTGGGAGAATCCTGCATGCCCGCTCTCGCCTCTCCCACTTTGGAGGACCCCCTGACCAAAATACCGAGATCGGACGTGCTGCCTGAACAATGCCCTCAACTCAGCCCTCTGGAAAGCCTGCCCTCGCACTGGCCCATCCCGCATACCATGCTCCCGGAATCGAACCATAACCGTAGGTTGGGCTTTGAGGCTCTGGACCCTAATGGGCTGATACCCAAGTCCTCCCATTGATGGGAGCATCGCACTGAATGCAGAATTCAGCCCTTGAGTCAGGAGGAAACCCTTTCATTTGGTGCTTTCACCCTCAGAGCAGTAGAAACCAGCATGCTCCCCTGAGGCCATTACCACCATCTTTGCCTCTTCAGGCAAAATGCACAAGGCCTGAGGATCGTCATGACTCCCAACCTCAATTCAGGTGTTTGGTGATCCCTTGTCTCCGCTGGCAGATTCCACATTCCTTATGGCTAAGACATAACTTTAACCCTAACCCTAACCCTAATCCTACCTCTAACCTTATCCCTAGTTTGGGTGATCAGATTTCTGAAATCAGAGGAATGGTCGAGAAACCCACCCAATGGGACCCCTGACGTGCACTGCATAATTTCATTTGATCCCTGGAGTAAACCGTGACATTTAGTAGTATGTTTAACCCGCAAAGGGTGACACACCTGTATGATTCCCTCAGGCCACCTCCACGTTGGGCGACCCTTAGGACCACGATCCAGGCGTGTAAGGATCCTTCAGACACACATACTCAACTGAGCCACAGGGAGAGACCACAGCAGTGCCAGCAGACCGGGGATGGCTTCCCCCTAGGACCTAACCCTAACCCTATGTTGGGTATTCATGCATCAGTCCCCAGAAGTCTGGCTACATCACCGTCCAAATTGGGGACCCCTTATTCACCTCACAGGACTCTAATTGGCACACTGAAGAAAACTGGGCCATTTGGCCCTGTGCAGAATCCCCATTGAGGGAGAAATCTCCATGCACCCTAAAGGCACCCACACCTTCGGAGGACCCCAGACCACGATACCAGAGCATGCTTGGATGCCAGAGTAATGCCTTAACCGCACTTTGAGAGCTTAGATCTGCACTGAATCATCAGGCCTGCCATTACCCCAAGTCAAATTGCTAACCCTTGGTTAGGTGTTTAGGCCTGGGTCACAGGTCTGCTACCTAATTCCTACAACTGAAGGGAATATCAGACTCACCCTACGACTTGGCTTCTCAGCCAAGAGGAAACTGTTTCTTTCGATGCTACCTAATACCCTCAGAGCGATAGAAACCAGCATGCTCCCCTGAGGCCATTCCTGCCATCTTTGCCCCTCTAGGCCAAAAGCCCAGAGCCAGAGGAGCCTCCTGAATTGCAGCGTTAATTCAGGCCTTGGGTGTGCCCTTATCTACGCTGGCAGATTTGATATGCCTTGTCTCTATGACATAACCCTAACCCTAACCCTAACCGTAACCCTAACCCTATGCCTAGGTTGGGTGATCAGGCTTCTGAAATCATAGTTATTGTCCAGAAAACCATCAGATGGGGGACCTGTGACCTGCCCCCAAAAATCTCCTCTGATCCCAGGAGGAACACATGACATTTAGAAGTATGGTTAACCCCCAGAGCGAAACAAACCAGCATGCATCCCTCGGGCCACCCCCAGCTTAGGCGGCCCCCAGGACCATCATCCAGGCATCTAACGACCCTGCAGGCACACAACCTTAACTCAGCCATAGTGGGAGAGCACAGGTGTATCAGGAGAGTGGGGATAACATGCCCCTAGGAACTAACCCTAAAACTAGGTTGGGTATTTTGGCTTCCATACCCATAGGCCTGGCCCCGTAGCCTTCCAGATTGGGGATCCCTTATTCACAACCCAGGACTCTGACTGCCCCCAACGTGGAAACTGTACCATTTGGCATTGTGCAGTACCCTCCTGGTGGGAGAATCCTGCATGCCCCGTCTCACCTCTCTAAACTTTGGAGGACCCCCTTACCAAAATCCCAGAATCTGACGCACTGCCAGAAAAATGCCTTTAACTTAGCCCTCTGGAAAGCCTGCCCTTACACTTGGCCATTCTGCCTGCCATGCTCCAGGAACTGATCCCTAATCCTAGGTTGAGCTTTCAGGCTCTGACCCTAAAGTGCTGACACCCAAGTCCTCCCAATGATGGGAGCATCACACTGACCAGAGGAATCAGCCTCTCAGTTAGGAGGAAACCCTTTCATTTGATCCTATCTAGTACCCTCCAAGCAATAGAAACCAGCAAGCTCCCCTGAGGCCATTCCCACCATCTTTGCCTCTCAAAGCAAAATGCACAAGGCCTGAGGAGCCTCGTGACTACTGGCCTCAATTCAGGCCTTCGGTGAGCCCTTATCTGTGCTGGCAGTTTCCACATGCCTTATGGCTAAGACATAACCCTAACCCTAGCCCTAACACTTACTCTAACCCTAGGAATAGTTTGGGTGATCAGATTTCTGAAATCAGAGGAATAATTCAGAAACCCATCAGATGGGACCCCTGACGTGCAGTGCTTAATTTCATCTGATCCATGGAGGAAACCATGACATTTAGAACTATGCTTAACCCTACACCTGCATGCATCCCTCAGGCCACCTGCACTTTTGGCCACCCTTAGGACCACGATCCAGGCATCTAAGGATCCTTCAGACACACATCCTCAAATAAGCCATAAAGAGAGACAACAGTAGTGCTGGCAGACCGGGGATTCCACGCCCCTAGGGCCTAAGCCTAACCCTAGGTTGGGTATTCATGCATCCGTCCCCAGAACACTGGCTCCCTCGCCGTCCATATTGGGGATACTTTATTCACCTCACCGGACTCTGGTTGGCACACACAAGAAAACTGTGCCATTTGGCCCTGTGCAGAATCCTTATTGAGGGAGAATTCTCCATGCAACCTCAAGGCACCCTCACCTTCGTAGGACACCCTGGCCACAATACCAGAGCATGCCCGGACACCAGAGTAATGACCTAAACAGCGCTCCAGGAGTTTATATCTGCACTGACTCATCAGACCGGCCATTAACCCACGATTAATACCTAACCCTAGATTCGGTGCTTAGGCCTGGGTCAGAGTTCTGTCACCTAATTCCTCCAACTGAAGGGAATATCAGACTCACCCTAGAACTCAGCCTCTCAGCCAGGAGGAAACTGTTCCATTCGATGCTACTTAATACCCTCAGAGCGGTAGAAAACAGCATGCTCCCCGAAGGCCATTCCCACCATCTTTGCTCCTCCAGGCCAAAAGCCCAGGGCCGGAGGATCCTCCTAACTCGAGGCCTCAAATCAGGCCTTGGGTGATCCCTAATCTACACTGGCAGATTCGATCTGCCTTTTCCCTAAGAGGTAACCCTAAGCCTAAGCCTAAGCCTAAGCCTAACCCTATCCCTAACCCTATGCCACGGTGGGGTTATCAGGCTTCTGAAATCAGAGGAATCATCCAGAAACCCATCAGATGGAGGTCCCGTGACCTGCCCCACAAAATTTCCTCTGATCCCAGGAGGAACACATGACATTTAGAAGTATGGTTAACCCCCAGAGCAAGACAAACTAGCATGCATCCCTTGGGCCACCCTGGCTTAGGTGACCCCCAGTATGATGATACAGGCGTCTAACTATCCTGCAGGCACACACCCCCAACTCAGGCATAGTGGGAGAGCACCGCAGCATCAGCAGAGCGGGGATAACATGCCCCTAGGAACTAACCCTAACCCTAGATTGGGTATTTTGGCTTCCATACACATAGGCCTGGCCCTGTAGCCATCCAGATTGGGGACCCCTTATTCACAACACAGGACTCTGACTGCCACCGATGTGGAAAATGTCCCATTTGGCACTGTGGAGTGCCCTACTGCCGGGAGAATCCTGCATGCTCCCTCTCGCCTCTCCCACCTTTGGAGGGAGACCAAAATCCCGGAATTGGACAGACTGCCAGAACAATGCCCTCAACTCAGCCCTCTGGAAACCTGCCCTTGCAGTGGCCCATGGGGCCTGCCATGCTCCTGGAACCGATCCCTAATGCTAGGTTGGGCATTCAGGCTCTGGACCCTAAAGTGCTGACACCCAAGTCCTCCCATTTGTGGGAGCATCACACTCACTGCAGGACTCAGCCTGTCAGTCAGGAGGAAATCGTTTTATTTGATGCTATCTAGTACCCTCAGAGCGGTAGATAACAGCATGGTCCCCTGAGGCCATTCCCACCATCTTGGCCCCTCCAGGCCAAAAGCCCAGGACTGGAGGAGGCTCCTGACTGGTGGCCTCAATTCAGGCCTTCAGTGAGCCCTTATCTGCACTGGCAGATTCCACATGCCTTATGGCTAAGACATAACCCTAACCCTAACCCTAACCGTAGGCCTAGTTTGGGTGATCAGATTTCTGAAATCAGAGGAATGGTCCAGAAACCCATCAGATGGGACCCCTGTCGTGCACCACATAATTTCGTCTGATCCATGGAGGAAACCATGACATTTAGAAGTATACTTAACCCGCACAGGGAGCCACACCTGCATGCATCCCTCAGGCCACCCCCACCTTAGGGACCCTTAGGACCCTGATCCATGCATCTAAGGATCCTTCAGACACACATCCTCAACTGAGCCATAGGGAGAGACCACTGCAGTGCCAGCAGACCGGGGATGCCATGCCCCAAGGACCTAATGCTAACCCTATGTTGGGTATTCATGCATCCGTCCCCAGAGGTCTGGCTCCCTCACCATCCACATAGGGGACCGTTTATTCACCTCACAGGACCCTGGTTGCCACACACAAGAAAACTGTGCCATTTTGCCCTGTGCAGAATCCTCATTGAGGGAGAAATCTCGATGCATCCTAAAGGCACCCACACCTTCGGAGGACCTCCTGACCACAATACCTGTTCCTGCTAGAACACCAGAGTAATGCCCTAAACAGCGCTACGGGAGCTTATATCTGCACTGACCCATCTGGTCTGCCATTATCCCAGGAGAAATTCCTAACCCTAGGTTGGGTGCTTAGGCCTGGGTCAGAGGTCTGACACCAAATTCCTCCAATTGAAGGGAATATCAGACTCACCCTAGGACTCAGCCTCTCAGCCAGGAGGAAGCTGGTTCATTCCATGCTACCTAATACTCCGAGAGCATTAGAAACCTGCATGCTCCCCTGATGCCATTTCTGCCATCTTTGCCCCTGCCACCAAAAGCCCAGAGCCAGAGGAGCCTCCAGACTTGCGGCCTCAATTCAGGCCTTGGGTCAGCCCTTATCTATGCTGGCAGATCGATAGTTTTCTTTAAAAAAGAAGATGTGATAGATACATACAATGGAATACTATGTAGCCATCCGAAATGAAATCTTGCCATTTGCAACAATGTAGATGGAACTAGAGGGTATTATGCTAAGCAAAATGACTCAGTCAGAGAAAGACAATGATAACATGATCTCTCTGATATGAGGAATTTGAGAGGCAGGGCAGAGGATGTGGCGGTGGGGGGAGGCAGAAGAGAGAAAATTGAGATAAGAAGGGACCGAGGAGAGAAACAAACTATAAGAGACTCTTAATCTCAGGGAAAAAAAAAACCAGGTTGGCTGGAGGGTGAGGAGGGACATGGTAGCTGGGTAATGGACATTGGGGGGGGGTATGTGCTTTAGTGAGTGCTGTGAATTGTGTAAAACTGATGATTCACAGACCTGTACCCCTGAAACAAATAAGCCATTATATGTTGATTTAAAATTAATATTTTTAAAAAAGCTTAAAGTCAGAATTGTCCAAAAATGTGAGAATTTTATTTGAGAAGGTAATTTTCAGGGCTGATTTTCTAAGACATTTTTTTCATTGATTAATTTTTAAAATATAACACAAAGTTAAAATTCTACTTCATCTACTTTAATTTTAATTCACTGATTTTTAAAATCAGGATCAATTCTTTATGTATGTGGCTTGGATGTTTTTATCCCTATCATAATCTATGACTTTAGGTTCTGCTGTTTTCAGTTTTGTTTACATGTCATTATATTTACCAAGTCAACATTTCCTGATGCTCATTATGAATATTAAAATATTTTTGCCCCCATTTTATTGATATAATTGACATAGAGCACTGTGTTTAAGGTACACAACATAATGATTTCACTTTCATATACCCTAGAAAGATTACCAGAATAAGTTGAGTTCTCTGGCATCACCTTTTGGAGATACAAAAATCAAGAACCAAAAAAAGAAAGAAAAGCTTTTTCTTTGTGATAATTTTTAGAATTGGCTCTCTTAACACCTCTCAAATACACCATAGAGCAGTAGGAACTGTGGTCATCAGGCTGTACACCATATTCCTATTACTTATCTTAAAACTGGAAGTTTGATCCTTTTTACCATTCACTCAGTCCCTGCACCATCCTCCATCCTCTGCTTCTGGTTCCTTCAATCTGATCTCTTTTTCTGGGTGAGTTTTTATCCTTTTACCTCCTTTGTTTCAGATTCCACATAAAAGGGAAAAACATATCTAGTATCTATCTATAGCTATATACCTGCATATAGAGTGTTTGCCTTCCTCTGTCTCAGTTATTTCACTTGGCATAATGCTTTGAAAGTCCATTACTGTTCTTATACCTAGTAGGATTTCCTTTCCTTATGGCTGGTTAAAACCATTGTATAGGTAAACAGTTCTTTATCCAGCCACCACTAATTGGCACTAATGTTTTTGGTGTCTTGGTTGATGAAAATAATGCTTCTTGAACATGGAGGTGGGTGTAGGAATTTCTTGCACATTTTCCTCTGTTTAATATGGTATGTTCCCAGATGTGGAACTGTGGGATCCTATGGTAGGTCTCTTTTTAATTTTTTGAGGAACCTCCATAGTGTTTTTCATAGTAACTGTCTCAATGTACATTCCCACCAATGGCACCCAAGGGCACCCTTTGCCCCATATCCTCACCGGCATTTGTTTTCTCTTGTCTTTCTTAGGGTAGCTACTCCAACTGATGTAATGTGATATTTCATTATGCTCTAGGTTGCAATTTCCTGATGGTTAGTCATGTTGAGGACTTTTTTCCTACCTATTCCTCGTGTGTTTATGTTCTCTAGGAAAATGTCAGAGTGCTGGACATTGTGTCTGGGGTCCAGGGACAAGAACTAGTCTCCATGAGACCTTCAGGGTCATCCTTTGGACATACAGAGGTGGGTGCAGAAGCACTCTTCTGGCTGAGGTGAGGAGGGTGCTGAAATAGTAAAGAGGACACTGTGGGAGTGGATAGAAGAGGAGGAAAGGGAGGTTTCTGAGGTCCTTTCTTCTGCCTTTGGAGCCTGGAAATCCTAATCGTTTGCTCCTGTCACTCTGGAAACCAGTACTTTGAGGACACCCCCAAAAAAGGTGTTTCTTTCATTGTTGGTGTGCCTGCCTGGCGCTGTCCCAGGAGAGCTGGAGAACCAGATTAAAGGTGCTTCCCTGTCCATGGTACCTTGTGAGTTCTGCTGGAGGAACTGGAGCAGGAAGAGTCAGGCAGAGGCCATTGTGGTTGTCACCCTGCCCAGAAACAGCCTGAAACTTTGAGTAGCATTTCTCCCCGCATTCTGGGTGGTTAAAACAGGAGGTAGGCTTCAATACCTTCTCAATTATTCATTCACTAACTACAGAGGTAGCTTGGTGAGGCCATGCATGGCACTGAAGATACCTAGGGATCCCTGCCTTCAAGATCTCACAGTCTAGAGATGGACCAAAGCACAAAAGCAAAGACATGCTAAAGAAAAGAGCCAATGCTCTATACAACAAATGGAAGTGTGCTCTGAAGGAAGACTGTGGAGCCATTGGATAGGAAGGCCTGAAAGGCCTCACTGATGGTGATGTTGCTGAGAACAGAGTGAAAAAAAAAAAAGAAACTAGTCCTGCACAAGTCTGGGTTCAGTGTGTCAGGAGGAAGGGACTTCTGCTGAAGATCCTCACTAGCAGAAGCCAGTTTGGTCAGAGGAGGTGAAAAAGGCATCTAGTGTGGCTGGATGGAAACTAGAAGGAGTAGAGAGGGGAGGGAGGAAGGAAGGGAGAGAGGCTGAGGCCTGGGAGACAGTTAGTTATCTATTGCTCCTCTGTGAATGCATTTTACCCATACCCTGCATCTTCAAATGCATGTATTTAATTTTCCACCGTTTTTGTGGAAGATGAATCCAAGCACAATGTAGTGTGTTTCTCCAGTCTCAAGTTACCTCAGAGCCTGTGGCTGTGCCTGAGGCTAGACTGGAAGAGGATTTTCTCCCGCGTTTGCTCCCATAATCGGAGATGGCATTTGGACTCAGAATCTGAGTTCTTGTTGTCTTTTGGCCTTGGCATTGCCTCAGTTCTTTGCCCTGTGAGCCCCTATAGATAGCAGCTCAAAACATCTGTGCTTCATTTTTGGTTCCAAGTTAGAGTAGAACATGATAAAAGTAACTAAGATGTAGGAAACTCTTTGCATGACATCTAGAGAAACCCTAGACATGATACTTCATCATGTTGACTATATTCTGTGGGTCAGAATCCAGTCACTAACCACCTAGAGGTTACAGAGTGGCATCTATACCACAGGTCAGGATCCCTGAGAGACACTGTGAAGGCTACTCCCCTCATAGAACAAAATGTATATGGAAAACAACTGAGTAGTTTTACTACAGAAGATGAAAATGTATGCATCCTCGTGCATTTTTACCCCATCATGGAGCCCCAGTATAATAAGGCCAAGAGGGAAAGTGATGGTTCCAATATCGTATGGCTGGGACCCAGGCCTCCTTTGAGCAGTCCTCCAGGCCAAGTCCCACCCCTTCTTGTAATTCTTCTGTCCTTAAATGTGTGCCTCATATACACATGATACCATCCCACACATGGCATAAATATGATCCACATACACCTGAAGATGTCTCAAGGAAGTAACTTCTAGCTTGATCCCCACTAAGCCACTAAGCAGTTTGGGAAAGTGGGACACACAATGACTTAGGACATACAACTGGGAGAGGAAACACAGAAAAAAGGTCCGACTTCAGTCTGTCTCCTGAAAGGTAAGACCTTAGGTACATTTCCAGAGAGTTATACCTGTCGCATTTTTGGGTCATTGTGTACAGTCATGGGGATGATGTGGGGAAGAAAGATAAATAGTCAGCTGAAGGGGCTTTGGAGAGGTATGACTGAACAAAAGGGCCCAAGTGTTAAAATCTTAAAAGGATGACCTCACAACCTTCATGATAGGCTGTAACTGAGCTTAGAACTCTGGTAACCAGGCACCCACTTTCAAAAGACAACCTGCTTTCTGGCTCACTTGACTGAAGATATTAAAGAGAACAAGATGTTCTGTTGTATTCCTATTTTCAGGGCACGGGGCCCAAGAAATCCCAGAGTAAGAGACATTTATGTCATTGTAGACATTGGCTCAGCCCTGTTTTCTGAACCTTCTTGTCATGTGGCAGGATACACCAACAGGTAACACAAGGCAGCTCCGGGCAGCCCACTAGAGCACCAGCAACAACTGTAATCCCACTGCAACAGGTCCACAGCTCTTGTCCCTGACTCTGTTCTGTGTATACACGTATGTGTTTGTAGAGGTGAGGGCAGAAGATAAGAATAATGCCCTTCCTGGGGAGAAACAGGATGTCAGGTGTTGGAAGCCTGTCACATCTTTCATGTTCATAACCAAGGTCATAGCAGGCAGCATGAGAAGGTGAGTGCTGGGAACTGAGCTCAATGACCTACATCATAGTCATGAGCCTTAGAATTTCCTCTGGCTTGATGTCTTTTCAGCTGCCCCTCTTAGCTTGAACAACATGATTTCTAACGGGGGCTGTGCCCTTGTAGCAAAGTCCCAGGAGGACACTAATGTCTCTTGGCCGTGTACAGGTGGGGCACTGCATTTTCAGAGGTGCACCTAGGAGATCTTGAATCAGCAGGTCTGTGACTTTAACTACTCCAACTCCCTAGACAAGTGTTAGGTGCACTAGGCCACCCAGGATCTGTGCTGCTCTGAGGTGAGAATGGGAAGTTGGTTCTCCATACCCAGGGGCCTCCACAAGTATGTGGACAAACCTGGGGCCCTCCCATAGTGTCCACATTAATGTCCCACAGACCCAACCCCCAAATAATCCAAACATCCACACCTCCACCCCCAGCTATGGGATAAGGTAGGAAGACACTCCACTTATGTGGTAGTGGTGGAATATAGTGAATACTTTGTGAGGTTTGGAGGGGGGGTTACTTTCTTTCATTTTTTTTTTTAAATTTTTTTAAAGATTTTATTTATTTATTAGTTAGAGAGAGCGAGCACAGGCAGACAGAGAGGCAGGCAGAGGCAGAGGGAGAAGCAGGCTCCCTGCTGAGCAAGGAGTCCGATGTGGGACTTGATCCCAGGACGCTGGGATCATGATCTGAGCCGAAGGCAGCCGCTTAACCAACTGAGCCACCCAGGCGTCCCACTTTCTTTCATTTTACTTTTCACGAAGCCATGATTAACTTTCCTTTTTAATACTGTTTTTAAGATTTTCTCTACTCACCCCAGCTATCCTGTGTAGATCCCAGTCCCACTGTCCTTGGAGAACGTGTCCAAACCCTTCTAAATCCTCAAAGTGAATAGGGTGATTGAACATAAAAAACGGACGGTGGAATGAATCCATCATATAGGTTTCTCTGTAACATGTCATCTATCAGGACATGAAATCATTGTATGTCTACCAGGTCACAAGCTATGTCCTTAAATGTCTTCACAGTACTCTATAAAGGAGGTCATCTGCCACAGAGATTCAGCCTTTCAAGGCTGGTGGAACTTCACATGATTCAATTCTCTTACCATTTCAGCAACTCTGCAATGAACAAACACCTTAAGTGTCCTAAAAGTCCTTTTTAGTTGCTAGATCTGCCAGAATGTAGAACCACAGGTTGGGTGGAAGGCCTCTGATGCCTCCTGGCCCAGGTCTTTTCAGAATTCCACCCAGGAAATCTTTGATGAGCTGCTGCAATGGTTCAGCTACTCCATCATCCTGACCAGCAGCAGGGGCATCAGGCCACCATCAACATTCAGTGCTGGTCTGGGGTGAGAACGGTTCCAGAGTCACATCCAGTATCAGGATCCAGAGATGATCAGGGCAAGGCCAGAATCCAGACTAAACACAACTTGTTGCCCTGGGACCTGCCAAGGAAGTTGGTTTCCCCTGAACCTTTCTTCCCATGTCAGGAGCCGACCAAGCCTCATCAACATGGGGACAAGGTCATGCAGCCCATGCTTTGTACAGTTTTCAACTTGGAACTGGGGAAAGAACTGAGGAGTCAGGACAGTTCTCCCAACATAGATGATCTTAAGCAGTGTTGGAGATCCTAAGCCTCTCTTCTCCTATCTACAGTTGGGATGTTTACTGGTGACTCAAAGGCATACAGCTCTTAATATAGGCTATGAAGAGAGAGAAATGCTGTCATTGCTCATCTAACAGAACATGTTGAAGTCACCAGTGTTTTATCATTTCACTCCTACAACCAATTGTACATTTTACACATCTACCAGTGGTTCACCTCATTCCAGCATGTCCTGGGCCAGCAATTAAATACATGAGTGCCAATCCAAGGCACAGCAAAGGGGACCCTCCCATCTACTAGTTGTATGTCTTGGGAATGTCACTGCACCTCTCTGACCTTCCCTTTCCTCTTCTGAAAAGTGGGGGTGGTAAGAGGTTGAACCTCTCAGGGTGACTCTAGGAAATCATGGAGGAAATATGGCACGGGCTGATCTGGTGCCTGCCTCTGTAGAAAGGGCTACTGGACATGCTGGACATCTTCATGGTTAATATTTCTCTCTCCAGGGAACACACTCTCAAACTCAACCCTCACAGGCCTGTGGCCCTTCAGGGTTCATGAAAAAGAAATGGAAAACAGGCAGTTTTCCTGTTTACAAAGGACCTCTGAGATTCCATCTAGCTGGTCCTGCTTGTTGTGCTTTATGTGCCTAGATTAGAGGGACACTGAGAGCAGGCAGAGCAGCCCAAGGGCCACTCTGTGTTTGGAAAGTCTTGGTTGGGATTATTTCATTCAATAATATATATTAAACAAAGAGGAATGCAGGCATTTTCTAGTAACTAAGATGCCTGAATGGATAAAGTAGAGACAATGCCTAGGTCTCAGTTCTAGTCAAAGGGTCAGATAGGAACTCTACACATCATAAGCACCCGTGTCTAGTTTGTTAGATGGAACATCTTCATGGCCTATGCCAGGGATGAAAGGATCCACCTATATTTGGGTATGAGGATGGACTGTAAGGTCAAGTAAAAACATGATAGGTCTTTGGGTCCAGAAGGAGGGCCTGCTGCCTCCATAGAGCAGGAGAGAGACTACAGGGGTTGCTGCTGGGGAGGGACTTTCAGAACCATGGATCTCACAGATCTATTTATTTCCATAGAAGGGCTTAATTGCGAAGCTTCCTGTGAAGAAGAAAATGAGTCAGAGAGAATTCTGCAGGGGTGCCAAGCTCTCTGGGAAGCAGAGCACAGACTGGGCTGAGTTGGTGCCTAAAACACCCATCTCTTTTATGGTCCATTCTTGCCCTGCCTGCCTCTTTCCATATATACCTCTGTTGACCACCACAAGTGGGGCCAAGAGCCGAAGGTATAGTGAGCAGACCACTCAAACTCTCCTTTCACCCTAAGCCCTGATACTGGTCTTCATGGAGGATGGAGTAGACTAGGTACATGGACATGAAGAAGAGAGTATAAGTGGAAAAAACAGACTCATACAGGTTTTCTGGATGACTAGGCTTTCCATGGCAAGTATAGCCCAGAGGGTTTGGAAGTGGATGGGGTCATTCTGTGGGACCCACAGAGAAAGAGTGGTTCTGAGGGAAAAACCAGGCCTCTATTTCTGCTCCACATGTGAGTCTCCCCAGCACCTTGTATCCCATCTTTGGTCTCTGGCCTGTCCCTGCTATGTGCCGTTTCAAGGTAAAGGGGGCCAACATGCATCTGAAATGGTGTGACTGGGACCTGAATAACCATGCTCCCATTCTCCTGATGCAGCAGGAACTTCTGGAGCTCACTGAGGCAGACACACAGAGTAAGGGGCTTTGCAAACTGGGAAGCCAATCTGGGATGGGGGTTCATGTGTTGGGTGTTCCTTCAAAGGCCATGAGATTTCTTCTGTTTTTGGAAAGGTACATGGAAAGTCAGTGACGTGGATGAACCTTTCCCTTTTTCCTGACACAGTGCCAGCTCCAGGGCTCCTTCTAGTGGCAAAGTCAGCAAAAGGGCCTCCCGTGGAGCTAGAGCTAACCCTGGCTCTGTATTAGCCATCACCTCCAGTGTCAGAGCCTGCCTCCCTTCCTTCAGCTGTTCCAGAACTGGAACAGGGGCTCCCATTTTCTGTATGGGGCACTGGGCCCTGAGCCACAAATAGCCTGAACATCTGCTTGCCTGGTAATTTTCAGTCCAGCTCTCCAAATAGACACCGAGCCCACTCCAGCCCCAGAGGCTTCCTGCCACCCCATGAACCAGCTGATGGAGGAGAAGCCTGACCTCCTGGACTTCCCTTCCAAGCTCGTGGCAGAGGATCTGACACACATGGATGTGGTGAGCAGCTGTACTCTCAGGGAGGGGCAAGGGCAGGGGCAGGCTTTTCTGCTCTCAGCTGTGTTATACCTACCTTTCCATGATGTGGACTCCTATGATATGGGACCAGATATCAGCTTCACACCTATCAACCATGGAAATCCATCAGGGCACTTAGACCAAAGCTTTCACTTTCCAGCTGTGGACTATAGAGATAGACACTGATAAGGACTGATGCAGAGTTACTATGTAGATGAAATGAGCCAGAAAAGATGGACAAATGTGTAGGCTATGGTTCCTAGGGTGCAGGAGGGCATCTCCCTGTGTGCAGCCAAGTCCATGGGTCACTTACTCATCTGCCTTGGAGGCTGAGCACCCTCAACATATATTAGGCATCTAATGTGTACTTAAGGACAGGGTAGAGAGACAAACCCATGGTTTCAGTGAACATGTGAGAATGTGCATCTGAAAGGAGAGAAGGACCAGAGGGATGAACATTTGGAGGAGAAGATGTCCCCTTGGGGGCACCACCTCAAATGGCCAACTGGATCTGGGATCATCAAGGTGCACATGCCCTCCTTCTTTCCCTTGCCTCTATTTACTCCTGGGTCATCCTGTACTGGGTTCCCACAGAGAAAAAGAATGAAATGGAATCCAGGGTCTCTAGCCAGGCTCAGGCCACATTCTCAGCTTCTTGAGCTCCAGCTCTGGCCTGTGACCCCTACCTAATATATAAGTCTTGCATGTGAGAACATGTGTTTGGGTAAACAAACCTCACCCTGTTCTCTAGGAGGTATTCAAGAAGATGCTACCCCATCAGTGCCTGGGCTCCATTTGGTCCAAGTAGAATAATCCTGGCAATGAGCACCTGGCACCACAGTCCAGGCCACCATTACCCAGTTCAACAGTGTGGTCAACTGTGTCAGTACCACCTGCCTTGGCAACCCATGCATGACCACTGGGGGCAGGTCCATGGTTGTACAGCACTGGATTAAGGTGGTGAAGGTATGCTATGGGAGGCCCAGCTGATTTGCTCTCCTGAGCATCGGGAACGTCTCTTCTGTCTTTATCACTTCTCAGGGTTGAAGTCCTTTGTCTCAGACCTAGGGACTGTGTTGTCCCTGGACTCTTCTTCCAGGGGCATGCTGACCTTAACTTTGACGGCCCAGAGTTGGGATGCTCAGTTCACATCTAGCTCCTACTTTTGAGTGAGGCTACATACCCTGTGATTTTCAAAAAGCAGGCTCTGGAGGTGATTAGGAGAATTCTGATGTTCTGGGAGGATGAGGGGAAAGGATATTGAGGGGAAGGTACTAAGGGTCCTAGGCCCCTCTAAGTGGGAAGCTGCGGTGGGCCAGGAGGCTGAAGAGTTTTTAGGGTAGGGTCCCTGTGGGCCCCAGAGAGCAGGGACTCATCTCTACCCTACCCCTCATGACACAGGTGTCATCCCCTACTTTGGCATTTTCCTCACTGACCTGGTGATGTTGGATACTGCAGTGGAGAACTATCTGGAGGTGGGTGAGCCTGAGGTTTGTGGAGGAGGGACCATTGTCCTGAGGTTTGGGAGAAGAGAGCCTCTGTGATGAGCCCTTACCTCTCTGTACTTGGCAAACCTCCCCACTTGACAGTCTCACAGCCCTCCCTGTGAGCAAGGATCTCTTGCCCATCTCAGTGATGAGTGAAGGGAGGCTTCACTTAGGACATTGGTCCCGATGCCCAAGACTGGTGAAGCAGCAGAGCTTCCTGAAGGCAAAGCTGCATGAGGTCTGTCTGAATGAACACCTCCTTATGTGGTTGCCTGTGGAGGAAGAGTGAAGTCAGGACCTGTACATCAGCAACACTTCATAGTCCAGCAGCCTATTCCTGCCTGAGGCTTTGGCCGCACCTTCTGTCATCAGAGAGGGTTGTGTTGCAGGGTCTGAACCTGTAACCATTTGAACTGTCCCACATACTCCTTTCTCTGGATCCCAAGGCCTATCCTGGACTTCAATCCCATTATCTTTGTATGAACAGACCCCTCATGTGCAGCATAAGAAACGATGGGTTTAAGGTGCTAGTACTCACCAGGGGGCTCTTTTTAATGGACTTTGGTTGTCTACTTTCCAGGGGAATGAGATCAACTACCAGAAAAAGAATAAGGTGAGCATATGTGGCACTTCCTGTAGGGAAGGGGAGGGGAGTAGATATCAGAGATGTCCCTGGGAAGAACATTTCTTGACTCCATCCCCTCCTTCTAGCATTCACTTGGATAGGTTGATAAGAAACAAGTGGAAAACCCATCTAGTTAGTAAGTGGGGATAGAGGAAAGGCATCAAGGAGAACTTCCCAGAGGATGGGCTATTTCTGCTTGCCTCTGAGAACAGGTTGGGACCAGATGGATTAAGGCAGGAGGGTGGCCATGTGTGCCAAAACCCAGGATGGGGCCCCCATCCCATTTCTCAACTCTCACCAGGCCCTGCAGCTTCCCCACATAGGCTCTGTACGCATCCTGTGCTTCTCTCTTGGCCCAGGGATACTAAGATATGATGGAGATTGTGCTTTTCCAGGTAGCTGCAGATAATTACATTTCGAACCCAAGGATCCATTTAGGCCCTCATTCCAGTCTGTGGAGCGGTTCAGTGGGGATGACAGGTGAGGCCCATCAGGAGCTGGGTGAAGGTCAGGGTGGACTCTTTCTGTTGACCCCTCTAGAGATCTTTCTTCTATAGCTCCATGGGAAGCCTCAGGCCTTGTTTCTGGGGTGCCAGACTCCAGCTGTGGCAAACCACTGGGAGAGACTCCTGAATTGGTGCTGCTGGTCAACTCACAGGTGTCCCTCTGTCCTTAGCTACATCCTGTCCTGCCAGGCAGAACCCCATCCTAACTGGCCAACAGAACTCAAGAACAAGTAGAACTGGCAACAGTCACCCTCATGGCTGAGCCCATGTTAGTGGCAGTGCAAAGATTCCTCCTCAGCATCTGGGGTACTTGTGGTGTGTGCACCCCATCTCCTCAGCAACACTTCCTCCCTCCTAGTTACTTATTTGTAATTGGGGGCAATATTTAATAGTTTTAAATAGTTAAGTAATATATTTGAATATGATTATATTAAAGCCCTTTTTTCCTCCTCTTATAGCCTAGGAGTGTGATTTGGTTCTTTTACTTCCTACAGTAATATAAAAGATGTAGATTCTCCTATTCATTCCCGAACCAAGAAATCCTACAGAGTTATCAACTATTCTATCTGGGAGGAAGAAGAAGAGCCATCCCTCCTCAGAAGCTACTGATGGCACCCCCACATCCTCTTAACTCAGAGTATAGGTTCATTTCAGTATAATGGTTTTGGGAAAACAGCAAAGACGGCCCCACAGAACTCCTGAGATTGAGATGTTGCAGGTACTTTCACAGGGATAGCAACAACCATTGAACTTGCAAGTCTTTGAAAGTTACAGTCCCCAGAACTATGTCCTTCCCAGGAGAGGGGCTGCCTTTCTCCACTCTAAAAGAAGGAAGACTATATCCTGCTTCCTTTGTCAACATGGTTTTTTTTTAGGTTTGTTTGGACCCAGTATTTGGAAGTTGTGGTTTTCTAGTTCAGTCTCTGGATTGCATCGGCACTAAGTGGGGGAAAAACATGAAAAGAGATCAAAACCTGTATGTAGAAGGGTCAAAGCCAGAGGAAGATAATTTGTAAATGGATGAAGGTCAGGCAGGACTTTCCATCCTCAGCCTCCCTCTAGGCTCTCCAGGTTCACCACTTTACCAAGATCAGAATCCTCCTGAGATCCTTGTCCATGACCTCTTGATTTTTTTCTTTTTTCTTTTGTATGTGGGGAAAAGATGTGAGGTGTAGCTTTAAGGTCACATCTGGGCCTGATTCCATTAATATCTATGCTGGCTTATGAGCTAAGATTTCCAGCATTCCAGCATTTCCTTATGCAGTTCTTTGGAAGGCAGCATTGCCCTCCAGGTCCCAGACTCTTGGTCAGATCCATAGTAGCCACTGTTCCCTAGCTGGGACCTGATGGAGCAGGAATTCGTTCTCTCTTGCCAAGATAATGGTCCACATCCTTAACCAGAAAACCCCACAAACTCCTTGCTGGCCAAGGTGACTTTTATGTCCATGTTGTTCTGAACTCCATAGTCTCATTCACTAGTTTACACACTCAGTCTCAGCTTACACCTTACATTGACTTGTCTGAAATTGCTAAATTTGCTTTACTCTCCTAGATATTGGAGCCATACAATTGTTCTGCTCTTTTCCACAATCTTGTGTTTAGGTTGTCATAGGGTTCATGAACCTTTCCTGTCAGGAGAATGATGAATGAAATGATGAATGAGAGGGGAGGATTCTGGGGCTTCCATCAGGGGAATGCCACCAAACTGATGACCAGAGTAATCAAATGACAATAAATACATTCTTATCAATAATTACTTTGAATGTTTTATTTTTATTGTGTTGTTAGTCATCATACAGTACACCATTAGTTTTTGATGTAGTGTTCCAAGATTCATTGTTTATTTATAACACCCATTGCTCCATGCAATACATGCCCTCCTTAACACCCACACCTGGCTCACCCATCCCCCTTACCCCCTCTAAAACCCTCAGTTTCTCAGAGTACACAATCTCTCATTGTTCATCTCCATCTCTGATTCCCCCCTTCACTTTTCCTATCCTTTTAATTATCTATCTATCTATGTATGTATGTATTTATTATTTATTTATTAAAATATAATGTATTATTTGTTTCAGGTTTATGGTTTTGTGATTAATCAGTCTTACACAATATATAATGCTCACCACAACACATACCTCCCCAATGTCCATCACCCAGACACCCCATCCCCCATACCACCTCTCCACATACCAACCTATTTGTTTCCTGCAACTAAGAGTCACTTTTATTTGTCTCCCTCTCTGGTTTCATCTTGTTTATTTTTTCCCTCTCTTCCCCTATGATTCTCAGCCTTTTTTCTCAAATTCCACATATCATTGAGATCATATGATAATTGTATTTCTCTGATTGACTTATTTTGCTTAGTATAATACCCTCTAGTTCCATCCACCTCGTTGAAAATGGCAAGATTTTATTTTTATGGCTGCATAATATTCCATGATATATACACGACATCTTCTTTATCCATTCATCTGTTGATGAATGTCTGTGCTCTTTCCATAGTTTGGCTGTTGTGGACATTGCTGCTATAAACATTGGGGTTCAGGTGTCCCTTCAGATTACTACACTTATTTCTTTAGTGTAAATACCTAGTAGTGCAATTCCTGGTTGATAGGGCAGCTCTATTTTCTACTTTTTGAGGAAACTCCCTATTGTTTTCCAGAGTGGCTGCACCAGTTTGCATTCCCACCAACAGTGTAGGAGGGCTCCCCTTTGTCTGCATCCTTGCTAACATCTGTAGTTTCCTGACTTGTTAAAGCTTGAGGTGGTATCTCTGTGATTTTGATTTGTATTTCTCTCAGGCTGAGTGATATTGAGCACTTTTTCATGTGTCTGTACGCCATTTGGATGTCTTCTTTCCAGAAATGTCTGTTCATGTCCCTGTACATGTCTTGATTGGATTAGCTTTTCCGATGTTGGATTTGACAAGTTCTTTATAGATTTTGGATATTAGCCCTTTATCTGATATGTCGTTTGCAAATATCTTCTCCCATTCTGTCAGTCATCTTTTGATTTTGTTGGCTGTTTCCTTTGCTGTGAAAAAGCTTTTTATCTTGATGAAGACCCAATAGTTCATTTATACCTTTGTTTCCCTCGCCTTAGGTGATGTGTCTAGGAAGAAGTTGCTCTGGCCAAGGTAAAAGAGTTGCTGCCTGTGTTCTCCTCTAGGATTTTGGTGGGTTCCTCTTTCACATTGAGGTCTCTCATCCATTTTGTATTTTTTTTTTATGTGTGTGGTGTAAGGAAATGGCCCAGTTTCATTCCTCTGCATGTAGTGCAGAAGTCTGCCCAATTTTCCCAACACCATTTGTTAAAGAAGGTGTCACTTTTCCATTGGATATTCTTTCCTGCTTTGTCAAAGATTAAATGACCATAGGGTCAAGGGTCCATTTATTTGGGTCTGTATTCTATTCCATCGATCTATGTGTCTGTTTTTGTGCCAGTACCATACTGTCTTGATTACAGCTTTGTAATAGAGCTTGAAGTCTGGAATTGTGATGCCCCAGCTTTGGTTTTCTTTTTCAATATTCCTCTGACTATTCAGGATTTTTTCCTGTTTCCATTCAAATTTTAACTACAGAAAACAAATTGATGGTCAAGAGAGGGGAGGTGGGTGGGGGATGGGTGAAATAGGGATTAAAAGTACGCTTATCATAATGAGCATTGAATTAGGTATAGAATTGTTGAATCACTATTTGTACACCTGAAACT
>ML108954.1:26461-41220 GCA_003697995.1 Taxidea taxus jeffersonii | reverse complement strand
ACCTGCTATGTGTTTTCAGAGACGGACAGTTGGATTCACAGAGTCCGTCTGTGAATAAGGACCTTTTCCTAACAGTGTGAGTGTATAGTGTGTCTGTTTAGTGTTTCTCTTTCGAGGCTCAGGGATTCCTGACCAGAGATACAGCTTAGTGTTCACACCATTGCTGGACTATTGAGAACAATACTGCTCCCAGCACACCTATGGATGTGTGGGGCAGGTTAGCCAGGTGCTCATGGAGAGTACTATGGAGCCCCAGATTATAATCTTGACCATGGCTGCAGGCTGATCACCCCACAAATTCTGGTTGACTTGTCTCAAATCTCCTAAGGGACTGAAATAGCACAAATCATTCCCACCACTTGGTAAATAAGGTCTATAAGTGGGTCTAGGACTGTGAGCTGATGGAGGAGAAAAAAGTACTGGATTAGGAACCAGAATGCTCTAGGTTTTACCCACTCACTGGCTGGGTGACTTGGTGAACAGAGTGGATGGATTCTGCCCAGTTGCCCTACCCCTACTCCCCCTCTCCTGCCCCAAACCCACATGAGGTCCACCAGTGCCTGATATCCCAAACATTTCACTTTTACTTAGCTTTGTCTGAGTTGGATTTTGGTCACTTGAAGCTAAAGGAGTTGTGAAACGGAAGACCCCATCACCTCTAGTACCTCATTGACTCATTTTATTCATTAAAATAAAGCTATTGAGGGGCACCTGGGTGGAGTGGTTGGTTGGGCATTTGACTTTTGGTTTTGGTTCAGGATGTGTTCTCAGGGTTGTGAGATTGAGCCCTGCGTCAGGCTCCGTGCTCATTGTGGAGTCAGCCTGAGACTCTCCCTCCCTCTCCCTCTGCCCATTTCCCCTGCACGCACTCACTCTCATAAATAAATCTTTAAAATAAAAGCATTGAAAGGGGTGATTGCTGAAGTTTTCTCAGCTCTGTGATTCTACTTTTGCCTATGACAAGGGAGAAAACATTGTCCATTTCACTTAGAGAACTTACAATTCAAATTTAAAAAATCAAAAATAGAATCATTCTTAAAAAACTGAAAAAAAGGAAGAGGAAAAAAAAAACTTACAACAAAATCTAAAAGCCAGGCCTTTTCTCTCCTCAAAATCTTGATATTTACTCCTAGGAGAAGGAAGACAAAGAGTTAATAATTGTTGAGTGCTTACTATGTGCCAGGAACTATTCACACATTCTCTCATTTACCGTTCACCATAGCTGTTTGAAGTAGGTGTTAGCCCTCCATTTCACAGATGGGGAGACCAAGGCACCAGGGAGGTTATGTAACTGGCCCAGGACCATAGAATTAGTGAGAAACAGAGACAGGATTTAGATTCTGATCTGTTTGATTCCAGCACTCTGGATTCTCTTCCTCATAGGGGATAAAGTTTTTAGTTACAAGTGATGCCACCAGCATTTTTATATTGGTAGGGAAGCACCCCACTGACCTGGCCTGATTCTGAAGGCAGGAAGTTTGGCCTTGATACACTGTCACTGAGTTCCTCATCGGCCCTTCTCAGAAGCTGTGCAGCTGTTGCTCTCCACAAATGCTAGATTTTATTAGTGTATGAAGCAATTCTTAAGCAATTGAGGTCTTCTTCCACTGGCTTTTGAAAATCCTACTTCTGGCTCTGTTTTTAATACATGGTATGATCCTGCCTGGACTTGAGCTTCAAACTAGATGTGGCAGGAGTAAAAACTCTGGGGAGAAAGACAATGCCATTTCCAAGAGGTGTGCACTGAATCCCTGGTAAAACCCTAAGAAGGATGGAGAATGGCTTCTGTCCTACCGTGATCCTTCATGGAACTTCTGCTACATGCTAGGCACTTTGTGTAGCTTTATTAATCTTTTTGCAAGATGTTATTGTCCCCACTTTACAGGTGTCAAAATAGAGGCCAAAGAAGCTCTGTTTTGAGATGGTTTTAAAGTGCATGCTCACTCTGACATACCATGGGTGCATCAGCATGGCCTGAGGATGCCTGGGGATTCCTGCATAGGTGAAGATTACTCCTTGCTCAAGACGTAGCCAGGGTCCAAAAACTGGAGCAGACAGGCCAGGTCAGTGGTGGAGTCTGAACCTTTGGGTATGGGAGATCTGGAACTTAGCTAAGGCCCCTCCTTTGACCACTGATTTCTCTGGTGCTTTATTGTGGTTTTCACAACCATCCGTCATGTCAACATAACATCTTAAACATGCTGAAAAAGCCACCACTTTTGGAAAATGTTTTCAGAGAGTATTAGCCCTTCTGTTCTACAAAATGAACACGTTAGGTCCACGATGGTTGTACAAGGTCTTTTAAATCTCAGAGTTTTCTCTGAGAGGTGGCTCCAAATGTTCACCCTTGGAACTTGGAGGCTGAAAGTTCAGTCATCCAAAGCCCCTCAGCCCAGCCTCCTGTGGAGCTATCCAAGGTCCTGCAAATGCTTTGACCTGTGCTCTGTTTAATCAACCACCTTTCTACCTATGTTCTTGGGCTTCTTCCCTTTCCTGGCTTTGGACCTCATGATACCTTTCCTGTATGGCTTATACTTACTTTCTAGGCCCTGCTGACCTGAACTCACCTGACTCCATCCATGATGGCCTTGACTCCCAGCCTCCAAGCCAATCCAGGGTTCACTCTTAACTACCAGTATCCCTGCTGATACTCAGTTGACCCCACTGCCCAGCACTGCACACCAGTCTATCCCCTACCTCCTCCGAGGGCCACCTCATTTCTTGGGTAGTCACATCTACTCTGTGTGTCTCAATACATATTGAGACAATTGATTCTTTAAGGAAAATCAGCTAGAAGAATGTGCTTCCATTGAACCTTGTTTCCTCATGAGAACCAGAACTCTGCTGTTCTTGTTTTGGCATTGCCCCAACCAGCTGTGTGACCTCAGGCAAGCCATTTAAGCCATACATCTCTTTATACTTTGTGTCATTCATTTGCTTTCTCATCAAATATTTACTGACCATGTATCATGCATTATGAACTAAGCTAGGTGCTAGGGATCCTACAAGGGGAAAGATAGAGTTTTTGTCTTCAAAGAACACACAGTCTAATCCTGGAGACAAATATGTAAGTGGTTAAAGGAAAAGGAATGTGGTAAATTATTACAACAGTAGGAACAATGTGCTAAGGGAACGCACAGGCCAGATCTGCACTTGCTGTCCCCTCTGCTTGGAAGCATTTCTCCCAGACACATGTATGACTCACATCCTCACTTCTGCCATTCTTTGGTCAATGTCATGTTATCAGAGAGGATTTCCCTGACCACCCTATTTGAAAGAGGAAACCCACCCTTAGCCTGGCACCTCCCTGCATCTCTCTTCTGCTTTATTTTTCTCCATAGCATTTATCATCCTCTGGCAGGGAAAGTGTGCTCTCATCTGTAAAGTGGAAGACTGAGTTATGGATCCCTGTAGTGAGTTGAATGGTGACCCCAAAAGAGATGTCCATGTCTTAGCCCCCAGAACCTATGAACTCCCTTATTTGGAAAGAGGGTATTTGCAGATGTACTTAAGGATCCTGAGATGATGTCATCCTAGATGAGCTGGGTGGACCCTAAATCTGATGACGAACATCCTTATGAAAGGCAGAAGAGAAGATATGGACAACAGAGGAGAAAGCCACATGAAGGCAGAAGCAGAGAATGGGGTAATAAAGGCACCAGCCAAAGACTATCTGGAGCTACCAGAAGCTGGAAAAAGCTAGGAGGGATTCTCTTCTAGAGCCTCTAGAGATAGCACGGCTCTGCAGAAATCTTGACTTCAGATTCTGACCCTTGTAACCGTGAGAGAATAAGTTTCTGTTGGTTGAGTCACCAGGTTTGTGATCATTTGTTACGGCAATCACTGCATGGGAATGAGATGTCTATATATATTATCTCTGTGATCATCTTGAGGCTAAATGGCCCGAAGCCTGAATAGTTACACTAGGAATGCCATTCAACAATACCAAGCCTTTAAATGATTCATCAGCTGTATTTATGGAAGTAGACACGATTTGGGGAAGACATCGGGTGCTACTGGCCACCCACATGAGCCTTCCTGGGCAAATATGCACAGCAAGTGGTGGTCTCTTGCTCTTCCCATAATGAAGAGAAGGATAACTGGTCATCTGGCCCTGAAGGGGACATGGACACCCACCAGCCTTACCTACAGATTAAAAAAGGGACACTTTAATTACAGCATGGTTTATATAGAAAAAGAAAAAAGAAAAAACCTCCCCCAATTTCTATAAGTAAATAGTTATATAAACCATACAACGTTCTTACTTTTGAAATCCTATGCAGGGACACCTGGATTGTTCAGTTGGTTAAGGGTCTGACTCTTGGTTTCAGCTGAAATCATGATCTCAGGGTCGTGAGATGGACTCCCATTGTCAGGCCCCACACTGGGTGTGGAAGTCTGCTTAAGATTCTCTCGCTCCTGGGTGCCTGGGTGGCTCAGTTGGTTAAGCACCTGCCTTCACCTCAGGTCATAAATCCAGAGTCCTGAGATCGAGTCCTGCATCAGGATCCTTGCTCAGCGAGGAGTCTGCTTCTCCCTCTCTCTTTACCCCTTTCTCCACTCATGTGCTCTCTCTCTCTTGCAAAAATGAATAAATAAACAAAATCTTAAAAAAAATTCTCTCTCCCTATGCCCCTCCCTCTACTCTAAAATAAATAAAAAGTCTTTGAAAAAAATCCTATGCAAAAGTCTGTATTTCTAGTAGATGAGAATAGTATGTTAAAATAGCATATCCCCAGCATATAAGTATAGTATATTAGAAATACACTCTATTTCTAAATGTACGCCTACATGCATGTAAATCCCTTGAAAAAGGTCTGTCAGAACACATGCTCAGCTGATAGCATCTGGCAACCTTGGGGGGGGACACAGGTGGAGGGGAGCTCAAGAAGCATTTTCACTTCATCTGCTTGTTTGAATCTTTTTACAACGTTTCAACGCATTTAAAAAGTTCTTTTATTTCAACAATAACAACAACAAGGAAGAAAAGAAATGCACTCAGCTGAGAGCAGATATTGTGACTACCTGTGACCCTGCAGGCAGTGGGTGTGAGTGGGGTGGGGCATGGGGTTTGTTGCTCTCTGACGCTGCGGGCTCATACATTTTGCCACTCCAGCAAGTTCTCCGGTTTCTCGACTTTCGGATGGGGCCTTAATGTGAAAGCTGTGAGTGGACAGAGTCCTAGCACCTATCACCTCCTGGACGCAGAAGGCTGTTCTGGCAAGCCTTTCCCTTCATCCTCCATCAGGCAGCCTGCAGATGTGCTTCCTGCAGCAGCCCGGAGCGCCGTGCCTGCAGTGACATTCCTCCACTCTAATGTTTATGAGGAACAGCCAGTAACAGTCCCACCGCAGCCCACTGCACTCCAGGGGCCACCCGGGGAGGTTTAGAGTGGAAGCATCTCATCTAACCATGCGGCACTGGGGTGGACCCCGGGGATTACAGACGAGGGCGTCAGAGAGAATGGACACCACTGGGCATTCGCAGCCCTTGTCCTCTTCCTCGGTCCCACTGGGGCACCGGATCCCAGGAACCGAGTCAGCTCTTGACTCCTCCACCAGATGCCAACCTGAGGGCTCAGTTGGTCCGAGAATCACAGGACACCTGGACCACAGAAGCACTGCTGGGAAGGCAGAAAAGACTCAGGCTGTCGCTGGGGGAGACTTTTAAAATTGGGCATTGACTGATATAAATTATTTATTATATTTTGACTCAAAAGATAAAATGAGCTTGGAATACAGCAAACAGGCTTCTTAGGTCTCCTTCAGTAAATAGAGAAGTCTCATTTGTAACCAATGTCCGTTGCTGATAAGCCAAATGATACAACACTGAAAAAGATCACATTTTTCTCAGGAAATCTCCCAACTCTTTCCCCCACTCCCTGCTTCTGTGCATTGGTACCTTTCTGAGCAAATGTTGTATGCCTGGAATAAAAGAATCAGGCCAAGGTCACAGCCAAGAGGGGCCTAAGGAGACATGACAACTACATGCAATGTGGTATCATGGACTGGGATGCTGGAGCAGAAGAAGGACGTTAGGTAAAAACTAAGGAAATCTGAATAAATATGGACTTCAGTTAATAATAATGTATTTAATATCAGTTCTTTAATGGTACCAAGTGTATCATATTAATGTAAAATATTAACAATGAGAGAAACTGGGTGGGGTGATGTATGGAAACTCTGTATGGTCTTTGCAACTTCTCTGCAAATCTAAATCTATTCTAAATATATATATTTTTTTAATTTAAAAAATCAGTCCTGGCCTCCTGGAGGGCTCAGTCCATTGAAGGTCTCCCTTTGGCTCAGGTTATGATCTCACAGTCAGTGGGGCATCTGCTTCTCCCTCTCCCTCTGCCCCTCCTCCCTGCTCGTGTCCTCTCTCACTCTCTCTCTTTCTCAGTCATAAATAAATAAATAAATAAAATTTATTTTAAAAATAATTTAAAAAAAATCAGGCCTGGCCTGATTTAATGGATGCCTACTTGAAAATTGTAGGTAATAGTAGGGTGAGTTGAATAGAATTGGAAATTTAAGGGGTTTATGATGAGTTTATTTGAAGTAAGCTTTGAGTGCTTTGCTCTAAACATTCTTTCTCTGTTGTAGTTGACTCCTATCAACTGTGTGAAATACTATTATTCCCAAACTTACAGATGGAGAAACTAAGCTCACAGAGGTTGCCTGGTTTCCCATCATCTGCCCCAGTTTGCGTGTCGTCTGCTCCTGTAGTCTGGGTAATTTCCCAAATTTGCCACGTCCCTTCATGTGTCAGTGTCTGCCAAGCACTCAGTCCCTCTTCTTCCCTGACTGGTAAATGGTCCAGCCTTTTCCATTGTTTTTTTTTTTTTTTTTTAAGATTTTATTTATTTATTTGACAGACAGAGATCACAAGTAGGCAGAGAAGCAGGCAGAGAGAGAGGAAGGGAAGCAGGCTCCCCGCTAAGCAGAGAGCCTGATGTGGGGCTCGATACCAGGACCCTGGGATCATGACCTGAGCCGAAGGCAGAGGCTTTAACCCACTGAGCCACCCAGGCACCCCCTTTTCCATTGTTTTAAAACTTCTTCAGGTGGGGTGCTTGGGTGGCTCAGTCAGTTGGACATCTGACTCTTGATTTGTGGCTCAGGTCATGAATTCTGGGTTATGTGATCCAGTCTGCTTGTCCCTCTCCCTCTGCTCCTTCCCCTGCCACCCACCTCTACTTCCAAATAAAGAAATAAAATCTTTTAAAAAATAAAACTTTCGCAGTTTTCACCTCCTCTGAGAAGTTATCCTTGATGTTCCCATGTAATTAATCATCCCGTACTCTGTGCTCCTCCTGAACTCCCCGCCTCCCCCAGTGAATTGTTTCCTTGATAGGATCTGCCCTTGCCTTGGACTATGAGCAACCTGAGGTCAGGGTCTGTGTGTCTCTCAGCTTCAAACCTACACTTTGTGGCCCAGCACCTGGTAAAGAGTCTGTAGCTCTTGAACTGAATGAAGCCAATATGAAAGGATTATTGGTTTGCTCAGGCTGCTATAACAAATTACTACACAGGGGGGCGGGGGAAGGCTCAAACAACAGAAATTTATTTTTTCCTAGTTCTGGGGACTGGAAACCCAAGAATAAGGTATCAGAGCAGGCTTGGTTTCTTCCGAAACTTCTCTTTCTTGGCCTGGGAATGGTCATCTTTTGCTTGAGTCCTCGCATGGCTTTTTCTCTGTGCATGTTCGTGTTCTAATCTCCTCTTCTGATCAAGATACTAGTCATATCAAATTAGGGCCATCCCATGACCTCACTGAATTTCAGTTACCTCTTTGAGGACCCTATCTTCAAATGCAGTTGTATTCTGAGTTACTGAGGGTTAGGATTTCAACGCTGGAATTTGGACGGGACCCACTCAGTCCATAACTAAACCAGAGCAGGCTGTGTGATTGGACAGTGGTAGGGAAGGATCTCAGGTGTCTGCCATTTAAAAAACACGGGTGAAAGGTGGGCAAAGGCCTGAACGTGGCTCAGCTGGAGTCCAGAGGGCATCGCTGCTCTTCCAGGACAAAGGATACGAGAGGAGCTTGTATTGGGAAGATCATCTGAGGTCCTGAGCTGAAGGAGCTACGGAGCAGGCTTGTTTTTATTTATCACCACTAACAATTGCTTCAGCCAGAAGAGGGATCCTGGAAACCTCCAGTCTGCACTGTGCTTTCTGGCCTTGACCCTGTGGCTATCGTGCTCACAGTCTCCTTCTCTCGCTCCCCTTTCTCTTGCACTGTTACTTTCTCCTGGTCCAGCCCACACAGCACGCAACATCTTCAAGGCCTCGTGCTCTGGGGCAGGGGGAGGCCCCAGAATGGAATTTCAGACAAAACTTGCATTAGCAAGCTACCTTCTCAAGGGCAAGGAGATGTCTCAGGCAGCAGCTGTGGCCATCCAGGGAGAGCCAGAAGGCTTGACTTGCTGCCTGAGCATTGAAGAGGATGGTCCTGACAAGCCACGCAGTCTGAGGAAGGGTCCGAGAGCCTCGATCTCGAGGGTGCAATCGTCTAGGACCCTGGGAATGCACAAGGACGTTTGCAGGACCA
This sequence comes from Taxidea taxus jeffersonii, assembly GCA_003697995.1. NCBI lineage: Eukaryota > Metazoa > Chordata > Mammalia > Carnivora > Mustelidae > Taxidea > Taxidea taxus. The sequence goes on along the minus strand of ML108954.1, from coordinate 32,664 downwards.
AGGGCAGCTGGCAACATTTCGCAACTGCTGGTTTTGTGCCATTAACATTGCTGCTTAGGAAATAAAGTTTTGTTTTGTGAGGCTGTGGTAATTTACGGAGCACGTGGCAAATGCCATCTGGTTAGTGCTTCCTAATCTAGAGTTGCCTCACAGACATCCCTCCATTTGGTCTGCACAGTAAAGGGTGGGACAGATTTGATGGCCCATACCCCCATCTTGTAGGTGAGGAAACTGAGGCTCAGCAAGGTGGAATGACTCGGGCAGGGTTACTCCATTGTTGGGTGACACTTTTGCAACAGGGAGCAAGACTTTTGGCTGCCAAGGTGGTGCTCTCGGCCTGCACGGGCTCCTTTGATCCCCTCTACAACCTTGACAGGACAGTCTGCTGCTTTTTGTTTTTGTTTTTGTCTTGCTTAGGTGAAGCTGATGTTTGAGGGTGACGTGGGACTCAGGACCATGAGGGTGGTTGGTGTCAGAGTTGACTTAAATGGACTCTCCTGAATTCAGATCTCGAGTACTTTTTTCTCCATCACACCACCATACCCGGATGGGACCCAGTGGGTCTGGGACCAAGCCCGCCTTCAGGGTGCTTACCATGTGGCTGCTTGAGATGAATGGTGACCAGAAGGAGGGGGGGGGTGCACATGGGAGAGTACACACTGGCCAGGGGATGAGCCCATCCAGTCCCTGACCCAGCTGCCACATCTCTTCAATGAGCCAGGGACTGTGCTGGCAGGAGCTGCTGGGCCCACAGACTTAGGAGCTCCTTGCTTTCCCCCAACACCTGCTGCTGGGGGTGACCACTCCTGGGAAGAGGCAGAGGTCAATGGAAAATAGAACATGGGCTCAGGAGTCAGTCTGGTCCCAGTCCAAATTCCGAGGCTACCACAGATGAGCTGCTTCCCTCCTGGGCATTAGTTAATTGCTCTGAGCCTCAGTGTCCCCTCCCCCCCCTCCCCGCCTTAAAATGAAGGCAACGATGCCTATTTTGTAGGCCTGCTTTGGGGATGAAAATGGGATCATGTGTATATCAATTATCCAGCTCTACACCTGCTGTGTAGTTGAAGCTTAGTAATGGCAACTAAAAATACATGATTAGCAAGTGGGGGGGGGGGGAGCGGTGCGTCCCTGATATGTAGTCCTGAGAAAATGTGTTGGTGCCTGTGGCTCAGAATGAGCTCCCGGTTTGATGTGCATGCCTCTCTGCACACCTGTTCTCCCTCCTTGCTGACCAAGCTCCAGAGGCTGTGCGAGCCCTGGTTATTAGCTGTGGGACCTCGGGCAAGCTACTCACTTCTCTGTCTCCTTTCCCTCATCTTCAAGATGGGAATGATGAAAGTCTCCACCCCACAGAATTGTGGGAATCAAATGAGGCCACACCTATAGAAATTTGACACAAAACAAGCTTCCAGTATCCATGTGAACCATCATGAGCTTCATTATTGTTCGATGTGCTGACTCAGCCGTCCATTCTGGGGTCAGGCTGAGAGGATTGGGGGCCTTGTCTCGTTCAGCTGGGGGTGGTGCTGTCATTGATCAGTGAGGTGTGCTGAAAGTGGGGGAGGAGCGTGAAATCTCTGAGTCTCCCTTTCCTTACGGAGGAGATCTGCAAGACCCTGTTCGTCTAAAATGTGGCTATTCCCTGCACTGGGTCTCCGTTGTCTTCTCTATCAGTGAGGGAGCTGAGCTGGCTGACCTCTGAATTCCTTTTCAGTTCCATCATTGTAGGACCCCAGGGACTCTGGGCTTTGGCTGAGCCAAACATTACCCCAAATGCTTCTCTACAAAAAGTTGGTCACAGCTGGGAACAGGAAGGAAACCAGCTCCTGCCTGGCTCCTGCCTCTCGGGGTCCTCTGGGAAGCAGCTCCATGACTAAGCAGACAGCTCTTGATTGTCAGCAGGCTCCCTTCCAGCCTGCACACACACGCCTGGAGGGAGCCCTTCCCTGGTCCCTCTGGCACCCCCCGGCCTGGGGGTCCCAGGCGAGAGGTGAGCAGCAGGTGAGACTCCCTGTAGGGCCACAAGAATCTGGTGGAATGTTCTCCCTATCAGGGAGGGCTGTTGAGTCTACCGGTGTGTCATGACCGGTGAAACATGGTGCTCAGAGCTGTTCAGACCTAAGGAGCCATGGACCTTGACTGCCAAAAGGGCCTGTGAACAGGCCTTCATCATCTTCCCAGAGGAGAGAAACATGGAAAATGAAGCATGGTCTAAAGAAAGAATAAACATCTGCTGAGCTTCCACTCTGTCGGCACAATGTGGTTTCTCAGAATACAAAGAGGAAAAAGACAAGGAGTCTACTGTCTAGGAGACAGACAAGTTGCTTATTTTTTAGAAAAAAAATTTTTTTTAAGTCTGTTTCTTCCAGCTTGAATATTTGCTTCAGGAGAGCAGCGATTTCCTGCCTCCTGTTCGCCAGAGTATTCCCTGGACCTGGCAGTGAGCCTTGCATGTGGCAGGCCTTCAACAGATACCGATGAACTTAATGGAACGACGACAATATTACAGAGTGAAAGTGAAAGTGTGATCAAGGTTCTGGGGGAGTAGTGGAGAAGGTAAAAGCCAGAGAGGTGGCAATTGGACTGGGTTTTGAAGGATTAATAGGAGTTCATCAGGGAGAAAAATTAACAACCAAAGGTTTTTTTTTTTTTTCTTTTTAGTTAGATTTTATGATGAACTTTCTATCAGTGATGCTTATGAGACCGTTCAAGTTATGATAGGAGGTAAAGGTGTGAGCCATAGAGAAATTAGAGTAATAGGGGGAGGGATATTAACAGCACATCTTGGATATGCCCAGTGCTGTGCTAGACACTTAATGCATGATATCTTACTTATTCCTTCTAGCCCTCCCATGAGATAGGCATTTGACTAATGGGAGTGCGGGCTCAGAGGGCTTTAGTAACTTGTGCTGGGTCTCAGAGCTCACTAGGGCTGGAGGCTGGATTAGACCTAGGGCTTTGCACATCCAAAACTCTTGTTCTTTCCTGGGGACCCTGGCCTCCTTCAAGGCAGAGGACCTGGTCATCTTAACGATGGAGTGAATATATTAAATGCCCCACCAGAATCAGAGCCTTGTCTTAAAACTCTAGGGCCCCAAGACCAGATCTGGAAAATAAACTCTAAGAATTTTTCATTGAAAAAAAATGTTTTGTGAGCCTGTTGCTTTTCTATTCTGATTTCTTCCAGTCTGTTCCTTTCCCCCCACTGTTCTCCCACCAGTACAAGGGCTCAGAAACACTCAGAAGCTCCAAAAGGAGGCTGGAGAAGCTACATCCATCAAGACCTTGAAAGGCCCCAGAGCAGGTTTGAGGGGCAGGAGAGAGGGTCAGGGGGAGCCTAGTTGTTCCAGAAGGCAATCACAGCTTGGAGGTCCCTAGCCCCATTTCCCTGGAGGGGAGGGCCCAAAGTATGGGGGTGGAAAGGGAGAGAGGGGTAGAGAAGGAGGGAAGATAAGCCGGTGGTCATTTGTCTTTTTAATTGGCTCAAATGCTGGGAGGAGAGCTGTGTTGTTATCCTGGCTCTGAGGCTGGACTGGGTCCAAGCGCCAGGCTTGGGCCGGCGAAGTGGGAAGCTGCAGAGGGAGGCCCCGGTCTGCCCTTCACCCGGGAGGGGCCCCTCGGGGAGGACAACTCAGGAGACAGGGTGGGAGGCAGCAACACGTGGTCAGAGGCGGCTTTTGCTTCTCTGGCATTTCAGAAATTTAAAACAGTAATTCAGGGACTGAAATAGACATATTTTAAAGAATCCATGGCATCTGAAGGCCCCTCCTACTTCATTCCTCTGCCTGTGGATGGAGCCTGTCCACCAGCTCGGTCCGGAGGTGTCTCCGGGGAGAGAGAGTTGGGGAGCAGTTTGGAACTTAGAACTTTCTGTTCCTAACATTCCGACACAAAGTATCCAGGATAACAATAGTCCTCCCTCACTTTTGCCAGCCGACTTACACCTGCCATGCCCCATTACATTTATTACCCCATCTGTGTCTCTGCCACAATCTGGTGAGAAAGGAGGGATAGGTATAGCTTATATATAGGTATAGTTTATAGGTATAAACCTGTCCTGTTTCTCATGTCATGGTTGAAGGGACTAGAGCTCTGAGTGGCTAGGAGACATAGGCAAGGACACCCAGCATTGCAGCTGGGACTCAAATACAGGTTCTTCTAATTCTGCACCTGTGGGCTGGCTCTTCAAGGCTGTCCACCCCCCAGAGGACTCACATGGTGGATGCCTATTGTGGTGTGATGGTCCCTAACAGTGGTGGTTGGTACAGCTTCTAGGGACAGATGGCTCAGTTCAAGTTTTCCACACGGAGCACATCTCAGCCTGCCAGGCATTGTGGCAGAAGGAAGGATGTCCCGATGTAGGGAGGGAGGGGTTCCCAGGAGCGTGATGGGTCTAGAGAGTGAGGCACATGGGCAGGGAGGGGACGGGGGAGATGATGGGGTGCTAGTTATTATCAGGGTATTCAGAGAGCCAAGAAAGCAGATTGAGCTAGGTCTGAGTGGGTGTTTGTGGGCAAGGGCCCTCAGGAAGGTGAAGGCTGCCTGTTAGACAGGGTCCTTCAAGATCTTCCTTCAAGGAGACTTTACCCCATCTCAGGCTAAAGCATAGATCCATTGTCTCAATACATTCAGGCCCAAAGCACCCAATTCAAATCTCTGAATCCAAAGGAGAGAAGACCCTTTTACTTTCACAAGTGCTCCTGCCCCCTTGTCTGGTGAGCTGGCAGCTTCTGGCCAGCTGGGAGTCCCTATGCCTTCACCCTCCGGGCCCGGGCTTGACTGGTCCGCTGTCACTCAAATGAAACTCCTCCTGACTTCTGTTCCCCTACTGGTCAGCTGGGTTCCTGCTCCTGTAACTTGTCTTCCAGGGCACTGGGCCTAGGGAAGCGGGGGCAGCTCTCATCATAGGATGGGGGAGAGTATGGCCCAAGGGAGTGGCCTGGCCCAAGAGAGGGGCCGTGAATGCCTTCTGCTCCCAGGCTTCCGGAGGACGGGAGAAGAGGGAGTGAGAAGTGGAAGAAGGCAGCAGGTGGTGGGATGGTGTGCCCCGGCCTCCTGCCCACACTGCTCCTGCAGGGACTGGTGAGTTAGGCAGGGATGGGATAAGGATGTTGGCTTTGCCTCTTGTGTTGCCACAGGAGGGACCTGACTGAGGAGCCAGCGTGGGGAAGGCACGTCAGAGAAAAGCCTCTGCTGGCAGGCTGTGGAGAGGCTCTGGGTTAGTCCCGTGTGCTCTGGAAGGGACCCAGATAAGGGGGCTAGCTGAGAGCCCCAGGGGGTGGGCGACCCTCCGTGGAGGCGGTGAGGCTGAGGGAGCCAGACTTCCAGCCAGGGCAAAGGTGGGGCCACATCAACCCTGACCAAGCCCAAGAACAGATTGTCGATTCTTCAGCCCCAGCTCAGCTCTCCAATCCGAGGCAGGACCTGACCAGGGCAGACCTATGTGGAGACAGAGAGCCTAGAGGATTCCAGACCCCACTGTGGGTTTCAAGGGCCCAGTACTCTCTCCTGGACACGATATGCAAGGCACTTCCCTGTCTCCCCACCCCCCACACCAACTCCTCCTCTCTCCACCTGGCCCTTTCTAGGAGCCACCCTGTGTGTGGGCTTAGGCTGCCTTTGTGCCCTCAGGCTTCTACTGGGTTTGGGTTATGAGGGAAAGTTGCCCCGTCAGACAAAGTGTTTTGAGAGTTCAATACCAGTGCAAGGGCGAGATGGGTGCTGAGCGGATGGCATTTCTGTCCTGCCTTATTTACCCTCAGATCCAGGCCTTTGCTCCCTTGGAACAGGCTCACTGCGTTTCCGTATCCTCTGGATCTCTCTGGTGCCTGGGCTTCAGGAACACAGCCTGCTCCTCGTGCCCCAGACCGAGGGTGGTGTCTTCCTGCCCTGCTTACTCTGGGGGCCTCCCTGACCTTTGTTAGGTTGGGAGCAATTGCCTCACCTAATTAACCGCTCCTCAGTTTTAAACCCCACTAAAGCCTCAGAACAGATTTCTTTTTCCCCGATTGGACCGTGACTGGTATATCTCCTGAGGGTAGTCAATGCGGACCCCAGTTTACAAATCACTTCAAGGGAAACTGAGGCATTGAGCGACTTGATCAAGGTCACACAACCCAGCTGTGGACAAGTTGGGATTTGGACCTAGATCTGGCGAGTCTGCAGCTCAAGTCCTTGTCCTCACAGTGGCCAGCGATGGGGCC
>ML108954.1:0-26061 GCA_003697995.1 Taxidea taxus jeffersonii | reverse complement strand
CCCGTGGTTTATAAAACCCTTTAACGGAGGCTGTTCCCCTTGATCGTCATGGCCCCTTTACAGGAGGGAATGGGGGGGATTAGTAGTGTCACACTCCACTGAGGACAAGGTTGAGGCTTAGACACGTGGGATGACTTGCCCTAGACAAACGACCATACAGAGGAATTCAAACTCTGCTTCTTGTTTGTGAACAGAGAACCCTGCACGCCTCCACTCCACCTCCTGAATGCAGTCCCCACCCATCTCCAATCTCCAAATAAGCCTAACTTTTAAAAGACATTGTGGTAAAACATACACAAAATAAATCTGACATTTTGTCTCTTCTTGAGTGTCCAACTCCATGGCAGTGAGAACATTCACAATGTTGTATACCAGACGCTGCTGTCGGTCTCCAGATTGAGCCCATCTTCCCGAACCGAAACTCGGCACCCATCAAACGCGAACTCCTCTGGCTGCCTCCCCGAAGCCCCTGGCAACCCCTGTCCCACTTTCTGTCTCTCTGCGTTTGATTATGAGGAAATCATGCAGTATTTGCTCTTCTGTGCCTGGCTTCTTTCACTTTGCCTCCAAGGTCCTCCAAGTTCATCTGTGATGTAGCACGGGACAGATCGTCCTTCTTTTGAAAGGCTGAATAATATTCTGTCATAGGGCTAGATTACAGTTTGTTTCTCCATTCACCTAGCCGTGGTAACCCGAGTTTTTTTCGCTTTCCCAGATGTCACCTCCTCTAGAATGCCGCACTCCACACAGTTGCGAATGCGTTCGGGATTGGAGGATGAAAACTGCCCAGAAACTTGCACTCGGGAAGCTGGCCCTCACCCATCCAGCATCCCCAGATGGCCTAAAACGGAACAGACAGCAAAGGCCTACCTGTTGCTCAAAGCTTCTGCCAAACTATGGTGTGGAATGTTGTATCCCTGTCGCTGAACATCATTGTTGCAAGTAACGGAACAAGTCAAACAGATAGAATGGTCTTTTCTCCCAAGAAGGAAATGTCTATCTCAAGTCCAAGTCAGATACTCTGCTGGGGTTGGAAGCTACGGGAGGGTAGGGCTGGGCCTCTTGCCCCCACATGGGTCCCCAGCTCAGCCCTCAGAGCCTGAGGGAGTGAGGAAGACTGGGCTTGCCTCTCCTGCTTGCTCCTGGTGGCTCCTTTCCCATTTCTGGGAAAATGATAAAACTGGCTTGTTTTTTAGCAGGCGTCCATAATTCAGTATCGCAGACCCCCTCCATCCAATCCTGAATGAAGCAGCAAGGGTTGGGGCCCGAGAATGAGGCACTAACATAGGAAAGAAGAGAAAAAAGGCAGAGCAAAGAAAGAAAAAGAGGTTAAGAACAGGGGCTAAAAGCATCTAGAACTGTGAGGTGCTTTCTGAAATTTAAGAGGATTGGTCTAGATACTTAAGAAATTTTTGTTTGTTCTTATAAAATAAATTTAAGAAATCATTTTGGCTTTAGATGACACATCATCAACCCCCTTCCTGTGTTGAGACTCCTGAACTTTCTTCTCCCATGCCAGAGTGAATCAAAGAAAACAGAACCTGTAGTACGGGGCTGGGAGGGTGGGGTCTATCCACTACACGGAGTATTGTGCAGTATTCCAGCAGGTGGCGGTAATGAGTCTGGGAGAAAAACGCCATTTTCTAATTCCTGCAAATACCCTGGATGGGTTGGTGGGTGGCCTAGGGTTGGGTGAAGGGCAGCACTTAGACATTACCTGGTTTTACTTTGCCATTTGACAGATGTGGAGTATAACTTTCCAGTGAGTTAGGTGGAGGTAGATGACACTTTCTTCCCAGCACCAGAGATAAGGAGGAAAACCAAGGTGTAGACGGTAAGGGAAAACAAATTTTGGCCCAACACAGGAAGAGCTTCACAATAATCAAAGGTGCCAATGATTTGTGGTAGTGAGGTACCCATCACCAGAAGTATTTGAGCTTAGGCAGATGGTTCTTTCTTAGTGATACTGTAGAAGATCCTCAAACCTTAGATGAGGTTGGGCCAGATGGTCCTTCAGGATCCCTTCCAACCCAGAAAGCCCACAGTTATTTCACTAAGAGGAAAATGATGGCAAAGTCCTGAGTTTATTGAGGAAGGGATGATGCCTCATTGAATCACTGTCCCTAGAACATATAGGCACATATGATAAATAGGTCAGTAGATCCAATAGCCTTATGCAACAAATGAGGTTCAGAGAATTGGGATCAGAGCCATTGCTTGCTCAGCTGAGCAACTTGTGAGGCCCCCTCCAGTCACCTGGCTGATGGTTAATGAAACCCCTTCCCACCTCCCTGCTGCTTATCTCCTCCCTGTCTCTCTGCTATTTAGTTACCCTTTCTCCGTTGCCATCTTGAAACTTTGGGTGTGCGTTCAAAGAACCCCCACCCCCAAACACTGGCCAGCAGCATCCACCGGACAGAGGATGATTAGGGCAACAGTCCCCCAAACTCTCTTTTGCTCTTCCTTTCTCTCTCAGGAGATGGGGCAAAGCAGGAGTGACACTGAGGCTTCGTAACAGTCTGGAGAGCTGGCCTGAATCCAGCGAAGGACTCCAAGTGTCCTAAAAATACCAGGCCCCAGCCCCATGTCCTCTCCCAGCCCCCACGTCCAGAAATACTGACAGTAACCATATGCCACCACCGAGTCAGTGAAAGCAACCTTGGCAAATGTCAGCCACAGTTGTCTGTAATCTTCAGGGAGGTAAGGCGGTGCCAGAAGTGATCGGTTTCTTTATCCACGTCACCCAGATATAAACAATATCGGGGAATCATGACAGGGAGATCCTTCTAGGCCAGTCTCCCTACACCATTTCTCCCTGAGTGAAGTTACCCTCTAGCTCCGGGCCCTAATGGCCCCCGGGGATTGCAGCTTATTACTCTTATCTGCTGGAGGCAAAAGCACCTCAGTGAAAGACATTTTTGGTGCCCTGTTCTGGATGTCTCGGTAATCCTCTCATTTATGTATGTAGACAAGGAGATCAAAGCCCCCTGGGGATGCATAAAACATGTCAGGGCTGGGAGCTGCACATCCATTAAAGCTGACAAATGCTTTGTCCAGCTGATGGGCAGCCAGATGGTCGCTCTGCAGGACGGGAGCGCCACAAGGAGCAAGGCAGGGGACCGCAGCATGGAGGGGTGGGACAGGGACCGGGAGACACAGGGGCTGAGAAGAGGACTGGAGCCAGGCCCCGCCAGGGTGTGCGTGGGGACCAGCCTCCTGCAACCTCCACGGGAGTCCCCGGTCTTCGAGGCAGCCTTATGAAAAGTGCTGTGCAAAAGAGCCCAGAGACCCTTCTACGTGGACCTTCCAGCATCAACAGGCATGGAATAGGAATGGGGAATCCTGAAACAAGGGAGGGTAGAGAAAATAAATAAGGAAGAAAGACAAGACAAGAAAAAAAAAAAAACAACCCCAACCTTAACGTCATTGATATTCTCTTTCACAAATCATAAGAGCGTGGGGTTCACCTGTGGTCCTGTGTGTCGCTGTGGTAGCTGCCGTCCTCTGCCCTGGCTCTTCCGCTACAGGGCAAGGGTGTGGTCTCTGCAGCCCCACTGAGGAGAAGAGCCTTCCAGGAGTTTCTGTGCAAGTGAAATTTGTCAGTTTCTTTTGGCTCTCTGAGAGGTCATTCTGCAAAGGCAAGAGCACAGTGTCCCTGAGGGGGCTGGTGATCCTTCTGGCCTTCGGGAGAACACAGGCTACTGTTCAGCCCCAAATAAGGAGAGATCTTAGGTAAGAACATGCTTACCTGCATGTGTGCACATGCATACACGGATGCATACATGTATGCGCATGTGTGCGTGTGCATGCATGCATGTGCATGTGAGAGAGAAGCAGACAAGGCAGGGACAGACAGGAAGATACTGGCATCCAGGAGCCACAGCTGCTCCTACTCTGCCAGGACCAGGAGCACAAAAGATGTCATTCATAGGTTTAGGAACCAGCAGTTGGAACTGCGGAGCTCTCCTGGTGTCTGCAAATATCATTCTGGTTTCGTAACTTGTGTGCATTCTAGGGGAGCCTCCTGGTAACTGCCCAGTCTCTTTTGGCTAGCCAGACCTGGATTCATGCTGCAAGTCTCACGTGGAAGTCCCACCTGTGGACCTGTCAGGGACACCTTGCCTTTAGTTCAGCAGGTGCTCTGTCCATGATGGGAAGAGCATAGTTGCTAGGAGTCACTGGTTTTCATAATGCTCTGGCTTTGCCCTTGGCCCCTGGCTCCCTCTGTTTCATACAGGTCTCCTGGTAATATTTCTAGAAAGACAAATGCGATCAGTGAGTTCTCTGTCTTCTTCATGCGAAGCAGGTGGGATCTGCTGTCCCCAGTGTACTTCCATCTGTCCCCGTAGATCTTGTCTCAGTCTTGAAGCTAAGGAAGTAATGGCACAGATAGCTGCTGCTTATGGATGGCTTCATCTGGAAATTGTAACACATTTCCCTGGAAAAACATAGTAATACTTCCAATTGTGAGGATTCCCAAACCCCCGGATCTGTTAAACCCAGTGCCTCAAATGCCATAGTTTTGTAATGAAAAGTAAATGCTATTACAAACTCATAATTTAAAGGAACAAAATGAAAAATTTGATAAAGGAGTCTGTTTCCTGCTAGGTCCTAAGGAGAAATAGATTTAATCAGAAGTGGAGAGGTAGATGGAGATTTTTGCCTTCATCTGAGGGGGCTCCTGAGTACCAATTAGTGCTCACCTGTGAAGATGGATGATATCGTTCTGTCTTATAAAATTATCCTTAATTCAAACCTCATACATTTTCCTTCCATTAATACAGACCCTTTGCTATCTTTCCCCAATTATGATTGATGTCGTTTTTGTTTTTGTTTTTTAAAGATTTTATTTATTTAATTAACAGACAGATCACAAGTAGGCGGAGAGTCAGGCAGAGAGAGAGAGAGAGAGAGGGAGAAGCTGGCTTCCTGCTGAGCAGAGAGCCCCATGTGGGGCTCGATCCCAGGATCCTGGGATCATGACTGGAGCCGAAGGCAGAGGCTTTAACCTGCTGAGCCACCCAGGTGCCCCTGATTGAGGTCGTTTAAGAAAATCTCCTTCTGTCCCAAAACAAAATGCAGGAAAAGAACAAGAGAAAACAAGATCAGAAACGGGGGAGGGAGATTTCCTCTGAGATAACTTGGTAAGGGCTCAGGCTGAGATGCAGGAGTTAAGGGAGGACAGAGGACGTGTGTAAACGTGAGCAAGTGCCTGATCTGCAGTACACTAAGCTTTGGATGGAGATCCAAAGAATGTTGCAAAGAGGAGAGGGCACAGTGTTCATACTTCCTTCAAAAGAGAAATAGGAGAAGTGCCTGGGTGGCTCAGTCAGTTAAGTGTCTACAGCCTTCCGCTCAGGTCTTGATCCCTGGGTCCTAGGACTGAATCCCGCATGGGGTCCTTCTCCCTCTGCCAGCTGTTCCCCCTGTTTGTGTTCTCTCTCTCTCTCTGACAAATCAATAAATCATTTAAAAAAGAGAGAGAGATTGAGAGAAATGGGAGATAGCCTGCCTTGAGATCTGGTCTCCCAGTTTTTACTGTCAGCCACCAGATGGCAGCATAGATCAGAACAGCTTTGTTGCTTTTTCACCAACCTGTGGAGGCCAAGGTGCTGCTCAGGTGGGGATTTGCCTGGTCTCCAGCAAGATCCTCCACCTCTCAGGGAAGGCCGCTTCATCACCCCCTGAACCCCACGCTTCAAAATCCATCTTGATCTTAGTTACCAGAGTTTTAAGGAGCTCTGGTTTTCGTGCTTACCAGCAGATCTTATTACAGCATCACCAAAGCTTTTAATTTTTGTCTTTGACACCAAGTTCTCACTTGTTCCCCAGTTTCCACTACCCTCTTTTACCTCTTCACCACTACTTCCTCTTTTTGAAAAAGCTTCCCTAGATTACTCTTGTATCTCCATGCTATCTCTCCTTCCTAGGAAAGGAACTTTCTGATCGTCACTGCCTATCTAGGGAATGGTATCCATCCTGGGCCTGTTGACTTCTCTGATAAAAACTGATTGCCTGGATGCTCAAATGGTAGGTCTTGTCTCAAGTCCCTCCCACCCCTGTGCAGTATTGTCTCTTCAACATCTGCTCTTCCCGATCTGCCTCCGTGCAAACATCTTGTGCTGGCAAGATCATGAGGCATGACAATCGCACGCTTAAAACCTCATTGATTCCACATTGTATTTAGGGTGGAGCTCATGCTCCTTAAGATGGTGTATACTATGATCTTTCCCCAGCTTCTCCTCTAGCCATCCCTCTCCCCATTCCCTTGTGCACACCCTTTCCTCTAGTCATACAGAAACTCTTTTCTGTCTCCCGGGTAGGTTCTTTTTGCTTGTGTTTCCAAGTCCCTCAAAAGCATTTTCTTCTTTCTAGAACATTCATCTCCCCATATAAACCTGGCTGGTTCCTCTACAGGAAGCCTTCCCTAATTGCCTACCTGGGATAGGTGTGTCTCCTGTACCTTATGGCTTTCTCTATTCCAACTCCTATTGAATTGTTTCGTGGAATTACACAGCTCCTGCTAAACCAGTAGCCCATAGCATGCAGCATGAGTTTCTGGTGGATGGGGACTGCTCTCCTGTGTTTCTGCATTCCTGGTGCTGGGACAGCAGAGTCCATCTTTATGAATGGACATCAACTGTTTAAGGAATCATGGGGTAAGTCAAGGGTATTTGTATGACATATTTAAGCATTTTCCTAAATGTATTCCAAGAAATTCTATTTCCATTGAATGATAGATATTGATGGACAGAGGTTTTTGTAGAAAATTAGTTTGGAGAAATGTTATATGGCAAGGTGAAACAGACTTCTTTATTGAAGTATTTTTCACATTTTAAAACATGCTAATATGTATTACTCTCTCAAGAAGTCTCTGATTCTATAGGGCTGTAGAGCACATCATTTGGGAATATCTGATATAATTCCTGTATCAATTCTCACATGAAATATACTAACTGGAAGATAGTGTGATTACTTTTGTGGGAATAAATCACCTGCCCATAGTGACATACATTCTGCCTATACATATAATTAACCATGTACCCACTACACATACTGTCTTCTTATAATGCCAGTTACTCATAATCTTTAAGATCTATGGTAAACTGATTAAACTTCAAATAAGGCAACAGAATACTAGGAGATCAGGCCATCTCAGCATTTGCTTATAGTTTCAACCAAGCTATTCCCTCAGTCAGGAACCCTCTTCCTTCTTGTTGCCAGATAGAATTCATTTGCTTAATTTGTGAGTTTTGACTATTTGTTCATATTTTCGCATGGTGTCCTTTTGCTGCACAATTATCTCTCTGGGTTTTCAATGAGACTTAGTAGTCACTATTTGTCCTTCCTTTGACTCCTGGAAACACACGTTCATCAGAAAGAGGTTCCAAAATGGCAGCTCACACAGCCTGGGCTCTTCAGAGCTATGTTCATTTGGCCTCACAGACTGAGAATTCCATGGCTTGGAAAGGGGACTTCCTGAGGTCACACAATCCATCTCCAGCCTCAGGGGGAGACCTCATCAATCCTCATAATATTTTGTCTGGACTGACAGGACTGAAAAGGTGGCTGAGTCCTATTCTTACCCACTCTCTACCCTTAGCTGAGCGTGGCACCCCCCACCTGTTTCTCCCAGCTGCCTCTCACATCTCTCAGGGGAAAGGAATTGGCTGGGTAGGTGTGGGAGGTTTAAATCAGAGCAGACTGAAGTGTGGAAGAATGCCCCATCAATCAAAGAGCATTTAAAACGTGCCCCTGGGGATTAGCAAGACCTCTTCCTTGGAGGCCTCTAAGAACATAGACATTGATTGCCTGAAACATGTCTTCCTACAGGAAGGAGCATGAACAAATGGCTTCTGATGGTCCCTTCCACATGGATCATCAAGACCAAGACAGCTGATTTCTGTTCTCTGACGAGGATGGGGAAGAGAAGATGGTGGGAGGAGTGGGAGGTAGGAAAGAGGGCACATGGGGTTTCCACTATGTCATTCATTCATTCATTTATACATTCATTCACTCATTCCCTATTTGATGAGGGCCTGCCATGTGCCTGGCACTGCTTAAGGCCCAGTGAACAAAGTGGCCAATTCTGAAACAGAGATAACCAGCCCAACAAAACATTTTAGGGCTACTACTTACCAACTTAGGTGCCAACTTTAATTTTCTTTAGGTTTTTTATTGTGGCAAAATATACATAACATAAAACTTGCCCTTTTAACCATTGTTAAGTGCACAGTTCAGTGACATTGACATTGCTGTGTAACCTTCACCACCAGCCATTTCCAGAGCTCTTCACCATCCCAAAGTGAAACTCCATCCCCATTAAATAATAACTCCCCATCCACCCTCCTCTGTAGCCCCTGGAAACCACAGTGTACTTTCTGTCTCTATGAATTGATTACTACAGCTGGAATTATACATTAATTATCCTTTTGTGATTCACTTCTTTCACTTAGCATAATGCTAAGCCTTATTCCAGCAGAACTGAGAGGCAGGAAATAGGAGGTAAGAGACTCCAAGGCAGATTCTGAACTCCTCTGAAGTGGGTCTTGCAAGTTCAGGGGAAGAGTTAGTCTAAGGAAGGAAACAGGAAGTAGGACATGAAGTTACCTTGAGGCTCCCCATCTCCCCTCAAGGTGGGTGAGGCCAAATGAGCACAATAAAGAATAGGAGCCCACAGGCAGGTGCAAGTCCACCCCAAGAGACCACTGAACGTCAGGTCTCACCTGGCTCCAACATTCTTAAACAAAGCAGTCCGTAAACCTGCTAGGCTAGCCATTGTGAGCCTGGGAAACTCAGTCCTGATTATCAGTTGGGGATTTTCCAGACCTCCCGTTTTCCCATCCTAGAATCTCTTTGCCTCCTCTTTGCTGCTTACTTTAAGACACATACAGAGGAAAAGAAATAAGAGGAAATGCAAATCGTTTCACAGAGATTCTTACGAACAGTTCTGACCAAGGTGAAGAGATTGAAATCAAGGAAATTGAATTAAGTATCTGAAGCTTTTAATTTCTTAATCCATCACTAGGCAATTATTTTCTGACTCTCTATCCTCTCAGAGGAGGACTCTGGGTCAAAGAGTCTGGGATCCTGGGTCTGTTATGGGGGAAGTTCTGAAGCAGAGATCAGGGCCAAGGCAGCATGAAGAAGTCCAGGAAAGCAGGCTAGGTGATGGGGAGAGAGGAGAAGACAAAGTTGGAGAAAGTCCTTGAGCCACTGGGCCCCAGAACAAACATGGTGGAGGGAAACAGGCGTAAAGAGCTTCAGATGTATTCATTTAACAAGTATTTGCTGAGAACTTACTATATGCCAAGCCCTGTTCTAGGCCAGGGAGCAAAACCAGCTGCTCTCATGGAGCTTCCATTCAGGTTGTTCGCAAATATTTAGAAAATGTGTGGTGATTTCTAGAAGCCAAGATGAGTTCCCTCTGACCTGATGGGTCAGAATCGTTCTTCTCCCCGCCCCTTCTCTTTCATGTATGAATTAACTGTACACCAATTAATTGTGGGGTTGTTAAGTAGGTAGAGAAGGGGAACGTAGCAGACATTGATTTCTTCCTTGACACCATTGATTTCGTGTGGGAATGGGAGGGAGAGGCCAGGAATCGAGGAGACACTGTCCTTGGAGTAGGATCCTCAGCGGGGACTGGAGGTTGAACCTCTTTGTCACCACCATGACGCTGATTTGGGTCGCCTAGGGCCCGGCTGACACCAGAGCTCAGAAGTCAACAGGATTGTTCAGAGGAAAACTGGAGCAGCCTTACCCTGAAAGACTGCTCCATGTTGGTGGTTTAAAATAAACAGGGCAGGGTTACACAGGGGGACAAAAACCCAAAAAGAATGGCTCAAAATTTTTAGAATTACAAGAAGCTGGAAGATGTGCACGGAGCAGAGGCTTAATTCACAGGATGAAGGAGATGGGAAGAGTATCTAGAAGAATGGTAGAAAGAAGGGCAAGAATTCCGGTCAGAAAGGCCCACATTATGGTCCAATCTCAGCTGACTGGTTGTTGGTCTGATTAGTCCTCAGTTGTCTCGTCTATGAAATGGGGATAAGAATATGGCCCACTGCAGAAGGGCAGCATTAGGTAATAGGACCAAGCTTCAAGGGTGTAGTAAGCACTCAGGAAGTGGCAGGCACCATCATTTTCATGCTCACGGTTATAATTAAGTCATCTCCCCTGGTAGGCCAGGTCGTGTGTGACTGTTTGTCATATGATGTCATATAACACCCAGCATGTGCTGCGCATGGGGAGACTGGAAAAGGAAGTCAGGGCATCTGCCTCTTGCAGATGGCGGAAAGAGAATTATGAAGCCAAACATGTGTGGGGTTGAGCATGCAGGATGCAGTCCCCGCACATCAGCTACTAGCACTGAATTAGGAGTGGGAGGGATGGAGCCTGCCTTCAGCCCTAGGGCTGCACGGGCCCCCATCCGTGGACTGCCCACCTCACCCCTTCTGTGGACCAGGAAAGGGAGGCAGCCCGAAGGTCAGGCTGGGGTGAGTCCCAGCCCAAGCTACTTTGGGGAGATGCTTGGCTACTTGAACTTCTAAAAACAATGCAAATAACTAGTAGAGACCTTAAATTTGTGAAGCTTTTTCTTGTCCCTCACCTCATTTTTGTGAGATTGGCAGTGCAGACATTGTCACCGTGCTCCACATTGAGACCAGGACAGTGAGGCTTGGAGGCTGAGGGCCTGCTTCAAAGTGCACACAACTCAGAATTGCAGAACTGACTAGCCTTTATAAAGTAGGAAAGTGTGACCGGGCCAGCCCAGCTCTGCAGGGACCGCTCAGCTCCAAAGTTTTGTAATTCCATCATTTTCTCTTCACTGAGAGAGTCACAGACCAGGCTGCTTCTGTGGCCCAACCCAGGCACTCTAACATCTTAGGAAAGGATGTTTAGAGAGGGCAGAATCCCTCACAGGATGATGTTGACTGGTACTGACTGCTTCTCTGTGCTGGGCACCACACAATCCAGTGCTCACAGTCCTTCCAGGCTAAGTACAGAAGGTGTATTATTCCCTATGTGCAGAGGAGAACCCTGACGGTCACAGTAGTCCCCGAAGAACTCAAAGCAGTATAAGGGGGAATTTCAAGAGTAAGTAAATCAGAGGGGCAGTATTTTGGAGAAGGAGTCCTCGGAGAACATCCCTTAGCCCACCTTGGACACACCTGGGGGTCACTGGGTCTTTGGCACAGGCCCTCCTATGATGGGATGTTGCCATTCTTGGCCAGGCCCTCCTCTCCCATGGCTTCCAGCAGAGGGCAAGATGCTTCCTGGCTCATCCAGATTTGCTGCGGGTGCTGCCGGTCCATGTCAGTGTTTACACCGTTGTCTCTGAGATGAGAGCCTCAAGCCTCCCGCACAGTCCCTCAGCAGCAGGGAGCAGGGAGAGATGGAAGATGCCTGACCAGCTGCTGGCCCCAGGCTGACCCCCATGACCCCAGAGTTATCACAGGGAGAAACTCCTGCGGTGGGCCTAGGACCACCAACGATGAGGCTAAGACAAGGGCGGTGATGGAGCAAACCGGGAAGATAGGGGAGGATCACTCAGGCCCATGGACCCAGGCCTGGCTTCACACGAGCACTTAATAAATACCCACTGCCTTAAGGCACGCTACCCCAGACACTGGTTACCATCTACTGAGTACTTGACAAACATTTCTCCACTTACCCTCTCAACAGCCCTCAACAGTTAGTTGCCTTTATTAGCCAGATTCTGCAGCTGAGGGAACAGGCATGTACATGCAGAGTGATGGTGAATGCTCGAGTGGGGTCACACCTGGGAAATGACAGTGCCAGGATTTTAACCCCAATGTGTTGGCCTTCACAGTGCTCACCTCACTCTACTGCCCTGGACTGAAGCCCACACAATTTCCCAACAAGACTTGATTTATATCAGTGTCTGGGGTCAGGAATCCTTGTGGGACACAAGGAACTCGGAACGACAGGGGAGGTAAAGATGGAGGTTTTCAATGTTGGTGAGTAGACTGCCCACCGATGGTCCCACTCCAGCCCCAAGCCCCAGGGAATCTCACCATCAACACACACCACGTTAGCATTATGGTTCTTCCAACCTGTGGTTGCCCAAGGCTGTGCCTTTCCTCCTCTGGGTATGGCAGTAGTGGAGGTTGTAATATCTCTTGAGTCTCAGCCTTCATCTTAATAAGACTGATCATAGTTGAGATTAAACGCAAGGGACAAGTCATAGAATCCTTGAGCTGGACAGAGGTCTTTCTTTCTCGCCCTTGTTTCCACCCCCCCACTTTTTTTTTTTTTAAGATTTTTCCAAATACTATTAGGTTGAACCCCATGAAATTGCTAATATTCAATTGCTTTATCCAAGAAAAATGGCAATTTCAAATGGTCCAATCTAATATTTGAGAAAGTTATGCTGACCCAAAAGAAATTGCTGGAAAGTCCTTGATTAGAGTTCTGAAATCATATTTTACTCCGAGTCCTGACTCTGTGTTAGAGTCACAGTGTTCTCTGGATCCAATTGTGTTGTGAGTAGCTGGGGGCAGTCCCACAAAGGGTACTGGACAGGAAGTCTAAAACCATGCTTGACAAGTCACCCAATATTCCTGAACCTCAGTTTCTTCATCCGTGCCAGGGTTTCTAAAGCAGGAAACACAATGATACATGGGAAGTTTCTGGCTCCATGCCAGGCACTCAATTATTAAGTGTGTGTTGGGTGAATCTGAGTCACCAAGAACAACGTTCAGCTCAGAAGACGCATACCCCATAATGGACACTTTGGCATCAATCTCCCCATTCCCATTCCACTGCCAGAGGCTCCCTGTAGGTGCCTGAAGCTATCGCTGGCTGCTGCCTCTGTCCACTCTAGGCTCTCTCCAACCATCTCCTTTCATCTGCTTCATCTATTCCAGCAGCCTCCCTGGATGTTGTCTTACCAGAGACCTCATGAACATATCTGACCTGCTGGTGGGGGATCCTGGGTGAGGAGGCTGATGCCCTCTAAGACATACCTCCAGGATCCACCCATCCTTCCTTAGCCACCCCCAAAACATCCTCACACCATGACACCTCCACCCCCAACACACCAATTCTTCCATGAAACTCCACTCCCCAAATCCCACCATGCCCAAGACATACCTGCCACTCTTTCACCTTCTTTCTGCATCCTGGGACAGGGTCCCCAGCACTTTCAGCCTCCCTGGGAAATGATCCTGGCAGAATCACACGGTCACCAAAGGCCTCTGGGAGAACGAAGGAGGAGGTGATATTTTTCCAACCAGTTCCTTTAAGTCTTAATCATCATCCTCAAGAGCTAGGGGATGCTGGATGAACATTTTCTCCAGGCCAGTCCTGTGCTTAGCATTCCCACTAACCTCAGGAGGTGGGGCTGCTACAAATTGCCCAAGAGAAAACTGAAACACAAAGAATCTAGGTAACTTGCCAGCAATTGCTTGGGGATTGGGCCCAGGCAGAAGAGACTAGGGGAACTCCATGCCTTTCCAGCTCTGATGGTCTAAGGGTCCCTTCTGTGCTGAGGCCTCTAACAACTTTCTGCATGCCCAAATGTCGTCTCAACTTAGGAGGGAGCTGTGGTTTCACAACAAGTAAGGATGGACTTACAACAGGTGACCAGTTTCTGAAAATCCAGGTATCTTCTCCAAAGACCAGAAATTGCTGCTCCCTAAACTCATGAAGGGATTCTGTCCAGAATTTTCTAAAAATTTCCCAAAGCTCCCCAGACCCTAAGCTCCCTCACACTTCCCTGAGATCCCACTAATGGGGTCCTTCTCCCATCCTATTGCACTAACCCTTTCTGGTGGAGTGAAGGTGAGTCCGACTCACAGAAGCACTGTGGTGGAAAGTTGAAGATTTTGAAAGTAAGATTGTCCTGATACGTTCAGGGATATAAAGTTACTTGAGGTGGGCAGGCTGATGGAGTTGCCAGGGAATTGCCTTCAGAGTAGATCTGTGGTGAGTGTGTTCGGTAGGTTTCTAGAGGTTCTTGGAAGCCTTATGCAAGTTGTTTCCTCAACTCAGAAGTATTTCCCCTGCAGTCTCACTTACTCTGGTTTGGCCAATCCTATTTTTTCATAGAGGGTATCAAGGAAACTTCACCTTGGTCAGTCATGATTATAAATAGAGTTGGGAGAAACCTCAAAGATCATCTAACCTTTCCTCTTGACACCTATTTACTTGACACCCAAGGGTGTGATGTACATTAATACCTCCTTTACCACCCCTGCCCAGGTACTTTTATTATACCCATTTTACAGATGGGAAAACTGAAGCAGGCAAATGGCACAGCTGAGGTTCTGGGAGGCCTGCCAAGTGTCCAATCTTGTGAAGTGCTCTTTTTACTCCACTCCTTCAAAATGCCAGAAGACACATATTCTTAATTAGCTGGGCTAAGTTTAGTGACATTTGTGTGTGCTACCCCCAATGGAGAGGGTCCCTGACCAGCTACCAAAGATAAGAAGGCAGGATGAGACCCTTCTGGGATGAGGGGCACCTGACGGTGACCAAGGTCTAGAACAGATGAGGTCCACTGGGACCTCCTGCTTTCTGGGCAGAAGTCCATGCAGTGGCCCAGGTCGAAATTCTGGTTCTGTCCTATGTTTAGTGGTGGCTTTGGTCGCTTAATATGTCTAAGAGTTTCCCCATCTGTGATGTGGGCACCCTAGAACCTATCTGTTAGTATGATGTCGATATTAAGAAGAAGAAAAGCATGCTCACTGCCTAACACAGGGCTGGCCCCTAGTAGGCATACAATCCATGTTAGGTGCTGTAATAGGAAGAGACGGCTGTCTGAGGACTATACAGAGATGCCCCAGCAGTAGAGAGAGGAGATGCTGGTGGTAGGGAGTTATTCCCCTACCCCCACCACACTGCTACCCCGACTGCTGACCTGGGCCAAGGGGTGGGGGATTCCTACCATCTAGCACCGCCAGTCTACTGTGGGTGAGGTGCAGTCTTGGACCTCCCACCGGCCCTGCTCCAGGGCCGGGACGATAAGCCGATAAGCCACATGATGGCACATTAAAGGCGTGGTGCAGGGCTCTGAGGCGGATGATAACCTGGTGGAGGGTGCTATCTGGAGAGGAAATAGGCTGGAACTGGGTGGGGGGCGGGTAGGTAAGGGAAGCCCAACCTCAGGAGGCCGCTTACAGCCCCAGGGCCGGACCCGTCCCAGGGGTCACGTCATCCATTCTCTGCCACCAGGCACAATTGCACCGAGCAATCCATCACTGACCTCTGCCTGTCTTTTTTGTTTCTCCCAATGCATTAATGCATTCTCGTACTAAATGTCTGGAGCAATTCGGAAGAACAGAATAAAACGTGAGTGCCCTCCCTTATCCGCTTTTGTCCCATTAGCCGCGCCCCACCCCCTGGAGGTCACTCAGGGCTCTCCTGGGTGGGTATCACTTGGATCCCTTTGGGGCATATTTATAGACACATAAATGTGCATGTGTGATAAATATAAAATTGTATGTATGTAGAGTCATGCCATATATGAAGTTTTCCTCCACCTTTCTCCTCTCCTTGACATGTCTTGGCCACATTTCCATATCAGTAACTAGAGAAGTGCCCCATTCATTTTAATACCAAAACAGTAGTTCACGAAATGAGTGTGTCTTCCTTGACTTATACCTTCCCCACTGCTGTGCCTTTAAGTTGTTCTCAATGTTTGCTGTTTGGTATGGCAAACATGTTTCTGTGAAGGGTATGGTACATGCATCTTTGGGGCACGTTTTAGGGTAGGATAAACTTCTAGAAGGACAACTGCTTTATCACTGAGTATATGCATCTCCAGTTTGGGGTGGTGCTGCCAAAAATGCCCCCCCCCAAAGACTTTATCCAATTACAGTTCCAGCAACACTTGATAAGGAGGGGAGAATGGTTCTCCCACATCATCCCCAATATGATTGGATATTAGCAGTATTGCCATTTTGCCATTTGGATGGCCAAAAATATTGCATTGCTCTTTAATTTGCATTTTCCATTTATTGCTGTGGTTGGGCACATTTTCCTATGTTTATTAGCTGTTTGGAGTTCTCTTTCTGTGCAGTCCCTGTGTCTTATCATTTGTCCATTTGTTTTAGGTTGTTCAGACTGGGAAGAGCTCCTTAGATTTTCTTTGCAGTAATGCTTTTAGAAGTACCACAAATGTTTTCTCCTGTCTAATACTTACTTTTAACTTGTTCCCAATTCCTTCATGAGGGTCTCCTCTGCATCCTATGTTTCTGGATGTTTAACCCACATTTCTCCAGGGGAAATCTGGTAAAAATATTAACGGTTATCCTTATGTTGACTGTCCATCATGTAGAGGGCTAGAGAGGAACCATCTCATCGACTTTGGGCAGGTGGATGCACCTGGTGGTGGATGCACCTGATGGGTGAGGAATCAGTCACTCAGCTGAGCAGAATTTGAGCCTCTGGAGCCTTGACCACTGTGCTCTTTTCCTTCCAGTCTCAACCTCCTTGGCTAATGTGGCTCAAACCATACTTGCCTGACTCTCATGGAACATGTTTTGGCTTGTATGTTACTATCTATGGGCGTGTGGGCAAAGAGCAAAATTTCAACTTGTCCCCAATCATTCATATATTTGACAAATATCCACTGTGCCCCTCCCATGTTCCCTATGCACTTTCCTGTGCCAGGAGCTGGGGACATGGTGGGAAATGACACAGCTCAGCCTAACGGAGGGGTCAGTCTGGCCAAAACATTCTTTGTTTTGCTTTTTCATTTGCTCCCTCACTTAATAAGCATCTGTGAATCTCCTGGGATTCAGGTTTGGTTCATGTGGGTGGACGGGGCCTACTGTTTAAAGCTAGGAAGTGAGATGATGTCACCAGATGTCACATGGGAGCCTTGGAAGTAAGAAATAAACAGCACAATCGAAGAATGATGCCAAGGGTGCCTGGGTGGCTCAGGTGGTTAAGCAGCCGACTCTTTATTTCAGCTCAGGCCATGATCTCAGGGTCCTGGGATTGAGCCCCGTGTCAGGCTCTGCACTCAGTGGGGAATCTGCTTAAGGATTCTCTCTCTCCTTCTCCTTCTACCCCCCATCGCCCACTCACTTTCTCTCAAAAAGAAAGAATGATGCCAGCGATGAGAAGCTTGCACGACTCCATGATTTAGACTTCTTCCTGGGTACCCTGGTTTGGTTGGTTATATATGCCTGCACACATGTGTGAACACTCTCACGCACACACCCCACTTCTTGTCCAGTCTCCTGAATGGAAACACGTGCCCTGTTTGCTCTCTGGAGAGTAGAGGGCACAGCCCAGCCCCTGTCTGTATAAGGCCAAGTCCTGGTGGTTCATGGGAAAAGGCCATTCAGTCCAGAGTAATGAGCAGGAAGCTAATTTTAACCAAGAGATGCAGTGATCATGGCACAGAAGGAAAGGTTCCAGCGGCGATGTCCCCAGATGGTACCCTTGCCCTTTCAGAAGACATCAGGTTGACACTAGGGAACCCCCTTAACCTCTTGCCTTCCCATCTTCCCAGGCAACTATGTCAGCTCATGACAGCTATCCCTCTTCACCTCATCAGTCCTCAGTAATCTGCCTTCAGACCCCTTGGACTGGCTCCCATCAGCCCCTGTCAGCCTCTGCTACCCACAGCCATGTGGTAGCCTTGGGGCCAAACTGCTGATTGAAGATGGAGGCACATGGGGTGGGGGTGGGGAGGCAGGGCTCCCACACTGGCTCCCAGGTGACCCAGGGAAGATGCTGTCTAGCCTGAGCTCTAACAGGGGAAAGGAAAGGGTGCATGTGCTGATAACCTACTGTGGGCACAACTCTTTACTCAAAGTTTCATGTACATTACCTCAGGTCATCCCAGCTTCTTTGAGGTATGTTTGTGCCCACTTTAAAGATGATGAAACTGAGTTTCAGAGAGTTTAAATAATTTGTCAGGGAATTCCATAGACAGTAAGAGCCAGAGCCAAGAGTTAAGTGAACACACTGCCCAATTCTTCCGAAACCTCTCTGACCACAACATGATTGGTGACTGGCAAGGGAGAGAGGCCAAATGGGTGTGGGCAAAGCCCCCACCAGTGGGCTCTGGGGCCAGCTCCAGCTCTGCCTCCAGCTTGCTGTGCGGTGGGCAGCCTCAAAGCCTCAGTTCATGCCCTCTCCTAGGGAATTCTAGCTGGGAGAGGCTCTGCTCAGAAGCTGATCTGGGCTCGAGTCTTAGCTGTGTGAACTTGGCAGATGACCTCACCCCCGAGAGCCTGAGAGCCTTGGTTTTCTCATCTACGAAAGGGGCCTAGTATCAGAACCTGCTTCTGATGGTTGTCTTGTGGGCTAAATGAGTTTGTGCGCATAAAGCTTAAGGAGAGCGCCTGACACGTAATGTCGGTAAATGGCATTGCTACCGCATCCTCGATTATGAGCACGAGTGGTATGAGACTTAAGCTTCCATGGATGAGGGCAGACTTAAGGGTTCTTTGGGTGTAGCTTCTCATCTTACCCATTGCTGTATCCCTTCAGGGTCAAGAAAGGACCTGAAAGGTCACTAGTTCCCTGCAGGTGCCAGTGAGACATTTTCCATGTGCAGCCACTGTTCTGCCCACAAATTTTGACTTTCCCCCATTATCTTCTGGACATTCTCTGGTGGCTATTTTTAGGTCTCTGGCTGATGTCAGGCGGAGTTGTTACTCTATGAATCATCAGCACAGTTCCTGACCTCATGCCTGGGGGCTGTGGCCACCTCACCTCTCCAGGGGCCACATTGCTCTCTCAAGGATGAGAATCCATTAAGCCTGGTGGCCTCTTCGGTGCCAGATATTTCTCTCCCCTGCTTCTTTTCCACCAGACATTCACAAAACCTCCCTGTCATCCTCTTGGAATGGTTTGCTTAACCTTATTAAAAGGATTGCCCCTCGAGGGCCACTCAGTGGGCCCTGCGCGGGCTGTGTCTGCCCTGTTCCTCACTTCTCAAGAGCACGTTTAATCGCAGTGTACTTGCTGGGTCCCTCAAGTGCTGGGCATGGAGCCAGGAGCCCGAGATTTGCATTCCAGCCCCTCCACTCTCTCTGATGTGATGGCGGGGAATGTGCCAGCATCACTGCCTTCCTCCTGGCCTGAAGGAAGAGAAACCGGGGCAAACATGCCAGGCAACACAAAGCGAGTACACCCCTTTGTAAATGGCAAGTGCTGCATCCATTCTGAGGGTAACTATGTTAAAGACTCTGTGATCTGTTCCAAGAAATAAAGAGCTCTTCTGGCATGGCTACGGAATGGGGATTTCTAGGGAATCAACTAACCTGATTTGGAGAGTGCTCGGATATGAAGATTTCTATTTCCAGAAAAACCCAGCGTCAACAAACATCTGTCCACCAGGAATCCGAGTGTGTTGGGTGGCCAGAGAAAGGACTTGGCCAAGTGTCTGGAGGGCTGGGCCCTAGTGTGTGAGCCCCATGTGGCCTCAGTTTCCCATGTGTGAGATGGAGAGGGTGAATGGAGCGCTGGACTAGGTGACTGACCTTCAAAACAATTTTAAAACCACACTGTGTTCAAATAACCCTTGTAGAGCAGCTGAACATGTGAAACAGATATGAAGAGGGACCTTGGTGCCTGAAGTGGGTGAGTGGGGCCTTCTCAACTCCCACTTCCATCCTACTGGGAGCTTCCTACTCCCAAGACCCACCATAGATCCCCAAGGCTCCCAGGAACCCAGCTTGGAACATCTTGACCAGATTCTTTCTGGAAGAATGGTTAAGTAGTGAGTTTTTATGCCACGACTTATCGGCTGTGCATCCTTGGGCCAGTTACTTACCTCTCTGTGCCCTAGTCCCCTCATGTATGAAATGAGGATCATAGGATCTACTTTTCCAGGTTATGATGGCACTTCAGACTCAATAAATGTTGACTGGTCAGGAAGGTTCTGTTTAGCTCTCTAAGATTCTAAACATGGTATCAAGGTTGGCTGTCCATTCCAGAAAAATTGAAAAGCCCAGCTTGGCTACAGGATTCACCACAAGCCTGTTGGAGGTCCAGGTATCTGTTGTCTTCCCTGATCCACCTGGTGGCCGATGCCTTCTGCTCTCTCTCCTATGGCCAAGTGCCCCAAGCTGGACATGGTTTATTCCAGTGAAGACGGAGATGCTGCATGTCATGCAAACCCTTGTGAACACCTGCACATGTGTCCACCAGGGTGCAGGCCCACCTGGGGATGGCTGGTGAGAGCCCTGGGCAAGTCCAGGTCACCCTGAGGTGGTGCTGGGGTGGACTCCCCCAGAGGGAAGCCGAGAGGTTTTTTCCTCAGAACAGAGTGCTGTTCCCTATCTCGGGGCCTCCACCCACCTGGGACCTCTCAGCCAGGCCCATGAAGGCCCTCAGTCCCTGTGTCCCGTGGGAGACAGCAGAGGCGCCATCCCCGAGTGGTTTGTCATGAGCACATGCAGGGAACAACGCACCCCTAGAAACTCAGTCACCTCAGGGCATGTCAGAGAGGGCTAGAAACTCAGTCACCTCAGGGCATGTCAGAGAGGGCTGAGGTTCTGTGGGGCCTAGAGTCGAGTGATTTTGGGTGATTGCTGTTAAATGACAGTGTCCACCTCACACCCAGTAGGAGGGCTGGGTCAAAACAAGCAGAAACATCAATGGGGAGGAGTCGGAAGCCCTGTGCGCTGCTGCTGGGAACGCAGAACAGGGCAGGTGCTGTGATAACACTACAGCAATTCCTTAAAAAGTTAAAAATAGGGTTGCCTGGGTGGCTCAGTCAGTTAAGCATCTGACTCTAGGTTTTGACTCAGGCTATGATCTCAGGGTCCTGGGCGGGGGGTTCCACCCTCAGCAGGGAGTCTGCTTAAGACCCTCTTTCTCCCTCTGCCCCACCCCCTACTCATGCACATGTGCTCTCTCTCTTAAAAAAAAAAAGAAAAGAAAAGAAAATAGAACTACTCTATGGTCCTGGCTTGGATCTGTTTTTTTTTTTTTAAATATTTTATTTATTTACTTGAGAAAGAGTAAGAGAGAGAGAGAGAGAGCGCACAAGATGGGGGAGGGTTAGAGGGAGAAGCAGACTCCCCACTGAGCAAGGAGCCCGATGTGGGACTCCATCCCAAGACTCTGGTATCATGATCTGAGGCGAAGGCCTATACTGACTGAGCCGCCCAGACACCCCCAGGCTTGAATCGGGAGATGTTTGTACACCCATGTTCACAACAGCCAAGAGGTAGAAACAACACAAGTGCCCCTCAACAGATGAATGGATAAACAAAATGCAATACAGACAACACACAGTGGAATCTCATTCAGCCTCAAAGAAGGGAATTCTGACCCAGGCCACGGTACAATGGACCTGGAGGCCATCACACCAAGTGAAATAAGTGGACACCAAAGGACACATGCGGTATGATTCGAATTTCCATTTACATGAGGTGCTTACAACAGCCAAACCCCCAGAGACAGGAAGTAGGATGGGGACTTCGGGGGGGGGGTGGGGAGCTGGGGGAGGGGTGTGGGGAGCTGGCGTTCAGTGGGGACAGAGTTTCAGTTTGGGAAGACAAAGGAGTTCTGGAGGTGGAGGGTGCTGGTGGCTGAACAGCAATGCGAGGGAACGGGACACCGCGGACCAGTACACTGGGGAGTCATTGTTCTCACCTGTTCACAGACAAGGAAATTGAGGCTCAGAGAACTTGAGTTATTACCCAAGGTTGCACAGCTGGAAAGTGCTGGCTAAACGCAGGTCCTTGACTTCAGATTCTGTGTGTTCTTTCTGAAATCCTTCCTCCAAGGTGGGAGGGGTGTGAGAGAAGGCAAAGAAAAATCACAGCAATGACTGGAGAACAGAATACTGGCGGTATTAGAAGCCCAAGCCTGGAGACAGATCACAGGACAGAGAAACCCAGGTAAGGTGTTGGAGGTTGTGACTCAGTGTCTTTAAAGGCCTTTCTTTGGGGGCTATCCTAAGAATAATAATAATAAGAGCTAAAATTTCTGAGCATTTGCCAGAAGACAGGCACAATGATGCCTCGTCTGTACTATTTTGTCTAAACCTCAAAACAAGCCTATATTTTAGGTATTTTTAAAAAAGATTATTCATTCATTCATTCATCCATCCATTCATTTATTTAGACTGTGACTGGTTGGGGGAGAGGGAGAGGGAAGGAGAATCTCAAGCAGATTCTGCGCTAAGCTTGTGGAGCCCAATGCCAGGCTCCATCCCATGACCCCAAGATCACGACTGGAGCCAAAATCAAGAGTTGGAAGCTCAACCCACAGAGCTACCCAGGTGCCCCTATTTTGGGTGTTTTTAGTTTATGTCCATTTTATAGATGAAGAAACCGAGGCTCAGAGAAATCAAGCCAAGCGTCCAAGGTCACACATCCTGAGAAAGGAAGTGCTTGGATTTGAACCCAGGTCTGTGTAGCCCCAAAGCTCTTGCCGTTCTTCATTTTCTGCTGCACATGTGTCCTGCCTCTGTGGAGGGAGAGGGAAAGGAAGGCAGGGTCTCCATCACAGGCAGGGAGACGTCTGGGTCCAAGGCCTGGTGTGCTCCTCATCAGAGCTCTGGGAGATGGGCAGCGATCAAATGTCTCAGGCCCAGGCCCTCCCTGCGATCTCCTCCCACTTGCAGATCCTGGCGGGAGAATATGACCTCCACAGCCCTGAGTGATCGGCCCTCCCACTCAGAAGACAAATTCCCAGAGCAGGAAATGTCGCCTCTGCCCATTCAGGCTCTCTCTGTGTCTCTGTTTCTCTCCGTCTTGTCTCTCTCTGTATCTATCTCTGTATTTCTCTGTCATGCTGCATCTCTCTCCGCATTCTCTCACACTTCACTTTCCGGCTGGGAATTGAAAAGCTTCTGGGTCTTTACAAACTGAACGGATGGTCCTAACAAAACCTCCTGGGGCACTCAGGCTCAGTTCTGGGCACCGCTGAGGCAAGGGCGCCTCCTGGTGGTGAAAAGTCTCTCTGGTCCCTCAGGGGTGAGCTCCAGCCTCACCACCAGGAAACCCCTGTGTGCCTGACAGGGTGGGTCTGAGAAGGCGCTGGGCTTGAGGGTTTCTTTTCTAGTTTCTGCAGGTTAGGACTTGCATAGAGAACTGGGAAAAGCAACAGACATGAGCTGGTCCTGCAATTCCAGGACCTGAGCATCAGACTAGGAACCCCAGGTAGGTGCCTTGTGGCCTGCCCTCCTGGGAAGGGTCCTTCCTAACCCCGTACAGCGTAGACCCGTGGTTCCCAATCCTGGCTGTACTCTAGTATAAGCTGCAGACATCTAAAATGTGCCAACGGTCGGGTCCCTCCTGGAATCCCGGCACTGGTATTTTTAGATGTTCCTTCCCCTGTGTCATGGCCCGACTCCACCCCGCCATCATCTGAACCGCAGTCAGGGCTGAGAGCTATAGGAAAGATGAGGTTTCCAGATCCTACCTTAGACCTGCTGCATCAGAATCTCAGAGAGAGATTAGACGCCTGTCTTTTATTTATTATTTTTTCCCAAAGGTTTATTTATTTGAGAGAGGGAGAGAGAGAGAGAGAGCACCTTGGGAGGGGTGCAGAGGGAGAGAATCTCAAACAGGCACCCTGCTGAGCACGGAGGTTGGGCTCCATCCCACAACCCACGAGATCATGACCTGAGCTGAGACCAAGAGTCACTGAACTCACTGAGCTACTCAGGCACCCCAAGAAACCTGTTTTTCAAAACAAGGAGCTGAAGTGATTTTTAGAAACAGTGCAGTTACAAAGCACTGAGAGAACCCACTTCATCTTTATGAGAAGGCGGTGGGGTCCAGGGAGGTGACAAACCAGCCCCAGGCCTTGCAGCTCTGGACAGTTAGAGCCCAAGTCACTAGAAACCACTTCAGAGGGGCCATGAGAGGCAGGGAGGTGGTGCCTAGGCTGTAGGTCCAGGCTAAGCAGGAAGGAGGGATTAATTTTCTATCTGGCTGATAGGACTCCTTCCAGCCCTACCTCCAGAGTCACTCTTCGGTTCTCTCAGGATCTCGCTTATCTGTGAGCCCCACAGGTTCAGATCTGTCTCTGTCTGGTGCCTTTCCCAACCCTCCACAGGGCAGCCCACTCTCTGGTCCCCTGAATTCCAGCTTAGTTCCCTCCAGCCATGTTCCCTGTTGGGAACATGTTTCATGTTGAGGTCTGGGCCTGGCAGCCCCAATTCCCAGAGATTCTGGGGAGATGGGGTGTGGGCACTAGGCCTCCTCCAGGGTGGGGGAGGCTGAGCTGTGAATTTTTTTCTGAAAGACTCAGCAGTCCTCTCCCCCAAAGAGCCCGTGGTTCCTGGGGGAGGTCAGAGGCAATTCTCTGCCCCCTGCCTCACTGCCCCAAGGACAGGGTTCCCTGTCCCTAGAGCCCTCTACCTCCTAAATCGTGGACCACCTAGGAGAGATTTGTCCAAGCTGCAATCAGGCCATGTTGCCTGCTTCACACACACTCACTAGGCTCCATGTGAGCCTGCCTGACCTCCACACACCAGCATTGCCTGCTCCTGGGAGTGTTGTGTTCGCCTACGTAGTAGTTTGTGGTGAGGGGTTGGGGGCAAAGAATGGGTTCAAATCTGGGGTCTGGCACTGGCCAGCTAAGAGCCTCCAAATAAGCTTCGTGGTGTGGAGTCTTTGTCACTTATTTCTTGTATGGAAAGGAGTATAGGCTTGATAACAATGGTGATGCCTCCCCAGAGCTGTTTGAGAACAGACAGTATGGGAAGGCATACTGGAAATCCCAAGGACCTTATAGGAATGCATACTGGAAATCCCAAGGACCATATAGACATGTGTTCTTCTTTGCCCAGTCACCTCTGTTCCCCTGCAGGGCAGCTCCTGCTGTGAAGTTCTCCCAGCCCAGCAGCTCCCCACCAAGACTCTGCTGCCGTAGTCCAGCAGCTGTGCTTGCCTCCACAACCCCATCCCACCACTAATAAGCAGTGTGACCTGGGAATACTACCCAATCTCTTTGTGCCTGCATTTCTTCCTTTGTACACAGCATCGTAATATTCCTTGGGTTACCAGAATCAGAGGGGTCAAAACATGGCAAGTTGATGGCCAGGGGTTCAAAGGAAGGGAGGGATGAATAGAAGCACAAGGGATTTCTAGAGCATTGAAACTATTCTGTACGGTAGCGTAATGCTGGAGGCAAGTCATTATACATTTGTCCAAAATGCATACAACATAACACAAAGAGTGAATCCTAATGTAAACTATGGGCTTTAGCTAATAATGATGTGTTAATTTGGCCTGTCAGTTGGTACAGATGTACCACACTATTGCAAGATGTTAATAATAAAGGAAATAGAGGGGTGGGGATGAGGGGTAAATGGACATTCTTTATTCTTTACACATATTTTTCATAAACCTAAATGCTCAAAAAAATCTATCATAATAAATCTATTTAATAATAATCTATTACAATAAATCTATTATAAATAAAACAAAAAAAAAAAACCCATGACAAATAGCGAGCCTCCTGAACAGTGTGAAGCCTTGAATGTTTTCTGGTGTTACCATCCCATCATCGTCTGCACATCGTTGCTGCACCTGGTCGCAAGACTCGGTGCCCAGGGCACTTGCTCGACATGCACGCACCCCCAACAAGTGCGGCTCGCACCCTCCCACCGCACCTTCCCACCTTCAGTCCCGAGCAATGGGTCCTCGGCTCAGACCTGGAGCCCAAGGATTTCTGAGGTGAGGGCGCCACCTGCCGGCCCCGCTCAAGCCTCCCCTAAAAGACAATGACCCTTGGGTCTGGGGTGTTGTCCCTGAGGCCTGGGCTTGGTTTCCACGGATTGGAGAGTCCCTCGTCGCACCACTCATGCAAACCACCTGTGTCACGTGGAGAGATCCAGGCTTGTCCTCAGTAACGACACGGCGAAGGTCAGATCTTGTGACTTTATTACGGAAAAGTCCCCAAAGTGCTGGAGCAAAATCTAGATCAGGGCAGGTGGACACTTCTCTGAACAGACATCTCAGAGGACCCAGTCCTGTTTCTGGGGTAACAGAGAGCAAGCAGGACAGGGGCGCGACAGCGCAGGTGGGAACAGCGGGACTCCCTAGTCACCTGTAGCCGACTTCTCACTTTTGGCGCCAGCTCAGGGTTGTCTTACACGATGCC